>JACCIB010000890.1:0-73326 GCA_018906965.1 Philotrypesis tridentata
AATTGCATATCAACCTTTTTTCGATTTCTGCTCCAACCAACTTCCTCGCAGCGAATCGGGAGACACATATTTGAAAAGCTGAGATCGAGAGCTTTCCAAAAACATATTGAACGCCTATATTTGGATGAACCGTTCCGAACATATGGAGTACGGAAAAAAAGCTAGCTAAAATCGTAAAAATTACCAAAAATTGCATATCAACCTTTTTTCGATTTCTGCTCGAACCAACTTCCTCGCAGCGAATCGGGAGACACATATTTGAAAAGCTGAGATCGAGAGCTTTCCAAAAACATATTGAATGCCTATATTTGGATGAACCGTTCCGAAGATATGGAGTCCGGAAAAAAACTAGCTAAAATTGTAAAATTTACCAAAAATTGCATATCAACCTTTTTTCGATTTCTGCTCGAACCAACTTCCTCGCAGCGAATCGGGAGAAACATATTTGAAGAGCTGAGATCGAGAGCTTTCCAAAAACATATTGAATGCCTATATTTGGATCAACCGTTCCGAAGATATGGAGTCCGGAAAAAAACTAGCCAATTTCGGAAAATTTCCCAGAAATTGCACATCAACCTTTTTTCGATTTCTGCTCAAACCAGCTTCCTCGCAGCGAATCGGGAGACACATATTTGAAAAGCTGAGATCGAGAGCTTTCCAAAAACATATTGAACGCCTATATTTGGATGAACCGTTCCGAAGATATGGAGTACGGAAAAAAACTAGCTAAAATCGTAAAAATTACCAAAAATTGCATATCAACCTTTCTTCGATTTCTGCTCGAACCAACTTCCTCGCAGCGAATCGGGAGATACATATTTGAAAAGCTGAGATCGAGAGCTTTCCAAAAACATATTGAATGCCTATATTTGAATGAACCGTTCCGAAGATATGGAGTCCGGAAAAAACTAGCGAACATCGTAAAAATTACCAAAAATTGCATATCAACCTTTTTTCGATTTCTGCTCGAACCAGCTTCCTCGCAGCGAATCGGGAGACACATATTTGAAAGGCTGAGATCGAGAGCTTTCCAAAAACATATTGAACGCCTATATTTGGATGAACCGTTCCGAAGATATGGAGTCCGGAAAAAAACTAGCCAATTTCGGAAGCTTTCCCAGAAATTGCACATCAACCTTTTTTCGATTTCTGCTCGAACCAGCTTCCTCGCAGCGAATCGGGAGACACATATTTGAAAAGCTGAGATCAAGAGCTTTCCAAAAACATATTGAATGCCTATATTTGGATCAACCGTTCCGAAGATATGGAGTCCGGAAAAAAACTAGCCAATTTCGGAAAATTTCCCAGAAATTGCACATCAACCTTTTTTCGATTTCTGCTCAAACCAGCTTCCTCGCAGCGAATCGGGAGACACATATTTGAAAAGCTGAGATCGAGAGCTTTCCAAAAACATATTGAATGCCTATATTTGGATGAACCGTTCCGAAGATATGGAGTCATGAAAAACACTAGCTAAAATCGGAAAATTTACCAAGAATTGCATATCAACCTTTTTTCGATTTCTGCTCGAACCAACTTCCTCGCAGCGAATCGGGAGACACATATTTGAAAAGCTGAGATCGAGAGCTTTCCAAAAACATATTGAACGCCTATATTTGGATGAACCGTTCCGAAGATATGGAGTCCGGAAAAAAACTAGCTAAAATTGTAAAATTTACCAAAAATTGCATATCAACTTTTTTCGATTTCTGCTCGAACCAACTTCCTCGCAGCGAATCGGGAGACACATATTTGAAAAGCTGAGATCGAGAGCTTTCCAAAAACATATTGAACGGCTATATTTGGATGAACCGTTCCGAAGATATGGAGTCATGAAAAACACTAGCTAAAATCGGAAAATTTACCAAGAATTGCATATCAACCTTTTTTCGATTTCTGCTCGAACCAGCTTCCTCGCAGCGAATCGGGAGACACATATTTGAAAAGCTGAGATCGAGAGCTTTCCAGAAACATACTGAATGGCTATATTTGGATCAACCGTTCCGAAGATATGGAGTCCGGAGGAAAACTAGGCAATTTCGGAAAATTTACCAAAAATTGCATATCAACCTTTTTTCGATTTCTGCTCGAACCAGCTTCCTCGCAGCGAATCGGGAGACACATATTTGAAAAGCTGAGATCGAGAGCTTTCCAAAAACATATTGAATGCCTATATTTGGATGAACCGTTCCGAAGATATGGAGTCCGGAAAAAAACTAGCCAATTTCGGAAAATTTCCCAGAAATTGCACATCAACCTTTTTTCGATTTCTGCTCGAACCAGCTTCCTCGCAGCGAATCGGGAGACACATATTTGAAAAGCTGAGATCGAGAGCTTTCCAAAAACATATTGAACGCCTATATTTGGATGATCCGTTCCGAAGATATGGAGTCATAAAAATGCGACGAAGCGAGTTCGTCGCTAGATCGCGTGAGATCCCCCAGTGCCAACCAGTACTTGCGCCTTTTCGCAAGTACTAATCCCCTTTTGTGTAACGTGTATTCGAGTGACAACGAGTATGCCGGAGGAGCAGCGACAGTGCGGAAGAGCGAAGAAGAGAGAGATCAACGACGCCGGAAAGCAGCAGAAACAACGACGCGTGCGAGAGTAGAGTATGAGAGGCCGGTTCGCGGAACTTGTGAACCTGCTGCGACAGGCAAACCCGTGCATGTCGAAGCGAGAGTGTAAGCGCCGGAGCATCGATAAGGTCGAAGAGAGGAGGAGAAGTCGATACGCATAGTCCTAATGCGAAGTAGGAGAGCGATCGTCGTCGATCGAAGGGGAAGGGCCGGAGAGAGAAGCGCGCTGATTGGCCGAGTGGTAGCGTCGGGGACTTCGACGATCGTGCGCGCGCGTCGAGCAGAGAGTATTAGGAGGACCGTCACAGTGTACAGTCGTGTCGCGTGTCCCTAGGCTATTTTCCATTGTGTGTGAGCGAGTGTGGACTTCGAGGACGAGCGAAAGCGAGAGCAACAACGAGCCAGCATCTCTAGCGAGCGGAATCACCAGAAGGTGAGAGGAAGTGCTTCGAGGAGCCAGGTCCCGACGAGGAAGCCTACTGCCAGCAGAATCCGTCCCCAGAGCAAGACCGAGCCGAGGTTGGGGTCTCGTGTCGAGCCGAGAGACGGAGAGGATAGCTGGGTCGGCACCGAGAGTCGCGCGCCGGACGAAGAAGCCGAGAGAGAGAGACGTTGAGCGCGGTAAGTTGCGGAAAGCGATCGCGAGTCGGAAGAAGGCCGGAGATAGCGCGAGCGAACGTTCGGACGAGCGAGTGAGTGTGTGTGGACGAGCAGCGGGCGAAGTGTGTGTGAGAGACCGGCAGCGCGTGTGCGAGGCCGAGCGCCGGCCATTGTACGTGTGTACGGGCAAGCGAGTGTGCGAGCTCGAGAGTGAGAGACAGCGCGTGGCGGGAACGACGGTCGAGCACGTGGCCGGACGAAGCTGTGTTGAGCGAGCGCGCGAGAGCGCGATTGTCAGAGTTGAACGCGAATAAACGAGAATAATTGTAATTGTGTGTGTACGTTATTTGCGAGACGAATTTCCTTACAGCCGGACCATTCCCGAGTTCGGTGTTCCCTCGCTAACCTCCTCCGAGATCCGGATTTTGAGAAATAATAGTGCGAGGCCTTCGGGAACTCTACTCGCGGATTTATCTTCTGACGAGTAGTCCAGGCAACGTCACAAATGGCGCCCAACGTGGGGCTCTAGCGAGGAACAGTACGGGAATTTTGAGATCCTTTGTTAGTCGGAAGACGCCGGATCGCGAGAGTCGCGTGGAGTGTGTTTGTGTGCACGCGCGCGCGCTCGAGTGTTTTTCTTTCTAGCAAGGGGTCGGCAGCGCTGTAACTGGAAACAACAACAGTGTGAGCTGAGTTCGTGGAAGTGGACGTTTGATTTTAACTTACTTTATTTTCCAGAGAAAACACGGTGAGTGCCGGCGAGTGTGCTAGTGCGCGCTCGACGTATACGTATATATACATATAATTGTATATCGCGTCGAGCGTTCCGCGTATTTAGCTTTACTTTCGCCGCGTGTTTCTTATAGCGAGATGGCCGATTCGGATAGAATAATGCGCGAAATTCTGAAGGTGCGGGAGTACAGGAATGTGAAATTAGAGGTGGGAAGGCTGACGTTCGAAGAATTGCTTGCAGAATTGCATGAGCGGCGCCTAAATAACGTGGGTACTTTGACGATCTTGCGCGATCGTCTGACGCGTGCATGCTTGCGGGAAATTCAACCCGAGCTGGAAGTGCCTTGGTACGAAAACGACTGGGCACCGCGCCTGTCGCCGAGACCTAGAGAAGCCGTGGTCGGAGGGGAACCGCGCATAAGGTCGGACGACGAGAGGGGTGTCTACACGGATAGTGCGGGAGATTCGAGCTCGAGCGAGGAAGGAGCGCCTCAGCTGATCCGGACGGAGGCGAGCGTGCATGCGAGTGCGCTCGAGCCGTACTCGTGGCAGGACTTTGTCCTTGTAGTCAGCACGCCGGTGACAACAGCGCCGACGACGAGCGTGATAACGACGACAGCGCAAAGCGCAAATGTGCCGGTCGTGTCTATGGTAGGGGCATACGCAGATCCGGCAACACGGGGCCAATTCGTGGCAAGCGAGCTACCTCGCGTCTCCGTGCGACAAACTCTGTCGCAGTATGAGCGGTCGGATGCCGAGTACACGTATTACACGGCGGAGATGGTTAAGCGTGGTACACAACTCCGAGGGCCGGACGCCCAGAGCTTCGCAGTAAGAGGGGGTAATGCGCCGCGTTTCGAGAGTCAGAGGGAATTGAATTGCGAGCCACTGAGAGCGCCTGGACTCGAGGCGCCGAGAATACAGATGAGCGGGGCGGCAGCCGCGTTCGAAACGCCGAGCGAACCTGCGTCGCCGCGGGAACGTGAGGGTGCGAGAGGGCTATTGCGGCAGCCCAATGCACCGACCGCTTCGACAGCAAGAAAGCCGCAGTTCTCGGGAGTGAATCGCGTGCGAGTCAAATCGATCATCACGCCGAATGTACCGATTAAGTCGATGCCTTTAGGGAGTTCATCGCTATACGTCACGCCAGCCGAAACGCTGGACGAAATTCGAGGCACCCTGTCGAGGTCGGGATCCTCGGGCGGCGCAGAGCGTGTCAACCAAGAGCTGGGAGGGGACGAGTCGGAAGAAAGCGAGTATCGTCGCCCTGTATACTTTGTGCAGCGCGCATCGTTACCGACGCAGCAGAAGCCCGCAAAGCTGAGGGCCGATGCCGCCGTCGGCGCGCGCAGGCTTAACTTCTCGAGCCGAGCATTAGTCAGCTCGGCGGACGAGAGCGATCGTGAGGCGCGCGAGACCGCGCATGCGCCCTTACCGACGAGAACACGGCGTAGCGAGCCGACACGAGAGAAGCGAGTCAACGCCGGGAGAGCGCTTCAGCCGGAGTTGAGAGCGGCGCGAGAGGAGAGGGGGCCGCTGCTGAGACGTACGGCAGTGAGACTGCCGAGGCGAGAGACGCGTAGCTACGACGATGGTAGAAGCGCGCGCGAAAACAAACGAAATTCGAGAGGCGAGGAAAGCGATAGGACGTCGAGAGTATCAGAGACCTATTCACATCGCGATAATTGGGAGCGTGAATCGAATTTAGGCCGGAGTGCGAGTGAGAAGCTGCAAGCAGTGAAAATTCTCAAGGGCTGGGGATTAAATAAATTTGCGGGAGACGACAAGGAAGACCCGGAGGAATTTATAGAGCAAATCGAAGAGTGCCGCGACGGATCGGGGATCTCAGACGCAGCTCTCTTAGCCGCGATTCCATGCTGCCTTACTCAGAAGGCGTCGCGTTGGTTCCGCACAGTGCGAGCCGAGGTGCGCACGTGGAAAGGATTCTGCCGGAGATTTAAGGATCAATTCATGCGTACATACGATCGCGAAGATTTGATGGAAGACCTGCAGCGCCGGACGCAGGCCGAGGGGGAAAAGATATCAAGCTACGTAGCCAGCTTTAAATATATTATTTCTCGTTTTCGGTATCCGCCGGCCCCGGAGGAGCAAGTCGAACTCGCGTATAGGAAGCTGCATCCAAGGTATAGAGAAGCGATAGGTGATAAAGTTATCGAGTCGTTGGACGACATAGAGCGCTACGGGAAACTCTACGAGCGTAAGAAGGATCTCGACGCTCGATATTTGCCGCCGCCGACAGCGGACAAAATGCGTGTGCCAGGCGCTGCGTACACGGGGCCGCGCAAGCACAGGGTCGCAGCCGTGCAGGAGGAGAGTGAGGGTAAAGCAGCCGCGGTGGAGGTTGAGACGAATGCTAGCAAAGCAGGGAAGGGTAAAAATAAAAATCAGAAGAAGGGCGCGGATAAGGTCGAGTTGGGGCCGGAGACGAAGAAGGTACAGGTCGAGGCGGCGGAAGCGAAAACTCCGATATCCTACGCTGCGGCGGTACAGTCTAGCCCAGGCTATGGCGCGCGCGATCCTCGGGTGATAGCGCAGGAGGATATTCTAAAATTGTTGCGAATCGGCGAAACTCAGGGAGAGCGAGTGCAACAACCAAACGGGTCTTCAAGCCAGTCGTTCGGGAACGCACGCGTAAGCGACGGCAGTTTTAGGAGAAATCCGAGCTTTTCAGGGGCCGGAGCCGTTCCCAAGGGACGTGACGAGGGGATCCCGAGTGCGTGCTACTGTTGCCAAAGGGTAGGGCATAGAATGATGGAGTGCCCTGAGGTAACCTGCTACAGGTGCCGGCAGAAAGGCCATACGACGCGCGTATGCCCCGTGAAGAAGCCGGACCCAAGCGCGCGCGAGGCGTTCTCGCGCCCACGAGAGCAGTGCCAAGGCTGTGGCGCTGACGGGAAGACGTTGCAGACGTGTCTTCAATGCAGGAGCATTTTGTGGAGTCTGGGAAACGCGTCGGGCGGGGCACAGGGATAGAGTTTGTGCCCCGCGAAGCGTCGAAGCCGGAGAATGAGCAAGCGCGAGCGAGTAACGAGCGAAGCAATGTAGGAGATAGCGGTAGTCCGAAGAGCGCAAAGCTAGTGAGATTTAGCGAGAGTGTGCGCGAGAGCGAAGGGGGCGAGGGTGAGAGCAGTGGCGCGAGCGAGATTAGGCCGATCCAGCTGAAGGTTGCGGAGGGGCCCCAACATAGCGAGAAAACGCGAGGGTTGTGGCAAACGACGGCCGGAAGGGACTCGGGTCCTAGGGAGGGGGAGACTCCCGCGTGGGTGAAGAGAGGATTTGCGAAAATCGCGGACAGTGAGAAGATGGAGTTTGAGCGAGAGCAGCGTGAGAGTGACAGCGAAAAATCGAGCGAGTCGAGTGTAGACGAAGCGACGGGTTTCGCGAAATTATTACGTATCGAGCGGGCGATTGCGAAATTGGAGGCGAGGATAGAGCCGTGCGACACGCGCGTGACGATGCCGGAAGATACGGCGTGCCCGCCGGAGGAGGGAGAGATCACTTTAGCCGCAATCTCCGAGGATAATAGAAATTACATATCTATTAATATCGGAGGACAGCGGCGATTGGCACTTCTCGATCCGGGAGCCACGTTATCGATGGTTAAGCCGTGCGTAGCAGAAGTGTGTAGAGATCGTTGGAAACCGAGTAAGCTGCGGGTGCGGACAGCTACGGGGTCGATTAGCGGCGTGGAGGGAGTAATGCGAGCTATGCTAGATATTGACCAAAAGTCGGAAGTTATCGACTTGTATGTCGTGCCGGCTTTGGATCATGATGTGTTACTCGGCATGGATTTTTGTCAAAAATTCGACATAGACACGCGGCACGGGAAGAAAATGTGGCGCGCGTTCGAAGGGCCATGGCAAGAGTTCGCGTCAAGCACACTGGGGACGCAAGCTCGGATTTTTGCGGAATGCGCGGGAATTTCAGGGATAGAGTCGGACGAGCGCGAGAAAATAGAAAAACTAGTAGACGAGGTGTTAGCAGGCCAGCCGGAGGGGCCTGGGTGTACATGGATGGCGGAACATCACATATACGTCACAGACGAAACTCCAATTAAGCATAAATGGAGGCGCCGTTCGCCGCAAGTGATGGAATGGTTCGTCGAAGAGTGCAAGCGTTTGTATGGCGAGGGATGTATAGAGAGATCCGCGTCGGATTTCGCGCACGCGCCGGTTCGAGTGCCGAAGCCGGACGGATCGTTTCGATTCTGCGTAGATTTCAGAGACCTGAATAAGGTAACGAGAAAGGACGCGTATCCCATGAAAAACATGGACTCTATTCTCGATCAATTACGGACGGCGCGTTACTTGACGAAAATCGACTTGCGACAGGCGTATTTTCAAATTCCGCTCGCGAAGGAGAGCCGGAAGTATACGGCTTTCGCAATTCCGGGGCTAGGACTGTGGCAGTTCACTATGATGCCTTTCGGGTTGTCCAACGCCCCTTGTACGCTGCAGCGTTTACTTGACGTTTTATTCGGGCCGGAATGTGAGCCGTATGTGTTCAGTTATTTTGACGATTTGATCGTCGCGACCGAGACGTTCGAGGAGCATTTAGTATGGGTGGAAAGAGTTTTGCGAACTTTGAATGATGCGGGTTTAGTGGTCAATAAGAAAAAGTGTAGTTTTTGTTGCGATAGTATACAATACTTGGGGTTTCTGCTAGATCAAGAGGGACTGCGGCCGGATCCAGCGAAGATAGAGCCGATTGTTAACTTCCCTGCGCCAAGAAACGTGCCGCAACTTCGCCGATTTCTGGGAATGGTGGGGTGGTACGCGCGCTTTATTGAGAGGGATTCAGAGCTCAAGGGGCCGTTGAACAAGCTGCTTCAAGAGAAGTTCAAAAATCGGTGGTTTTGGGGAGATGAGCAGCAGGAATCGTTCGAGGCGCTCAAAAGAGCTTTAACAGAAGCTCCGGTACTTGCGCGTCCTGATTTTTCGATGCCGTTCACACTTCAAACTGACGCCAGTGCGTACGCCGTGGCCGCGGTTCTGACTCAAGAGGGAGAAGACGGAGAGCACCCGATTTTATACGTAAGCCGGACGCTTACTCCAGCAGAAAGAAACTACACCGTCACGGAGAAAGAGGCGCTCGCGGTAGTTTGGGCGATCCGAAAACTCCGACCGTATCTTGAGGGGTATAAATTTCGCGTGATTACAGATCACGCAGCGTTGAGGTGGTTGAGAAATTTGCGAGATCCGACAGGTCGGTTGGCGCGTTGGGCTCTCGAGCTCCAGCAATGGGATTTCGATATTATATATCGAAAAGGTGCGCTAAATCACCTGCCGGATGCGTTATCGCGCGCGAACGAGTCGGAGGAAGGAGCAGTTGCGAGTTTTGGCGTGATAAAAGACGAGGAATATTTGAAACTTTGCGAGGAGGTAGAAAAATTTCCACTGAAGTATTCAAATTGGCGCGTAGAGGACGGAAAGTTGTATAGATTTAGGAACGAGCCAATGTTAGACCCGATAGTTGATAGGGATGAGAACTGGCGGCTCGTAGTACCAGTGGAGCATCGCAATCGCGTGCTGACAGAGGCCCACTGCACGCCGTCGTCAGGACATTTGGGAGTAGAAAAGACGTACGATAGAGTAGCGCGTGAATACTACTGGAAGGGTGTGTATCACGATGTGTATAATTTCGTGAGAGAGTGCGATGTGTGCCGACAGTACAAAGTTTCACAATCGGGAAAACAGGGACTGTTAGGAAAAAGAGTCGTCGAGCGTCCGTGGGTCGTAGTAGCAGCCGATTTGATGGAATTTCCTCCTTCCAAATCGCGAAACAAATACCTGATAGTATTCCAGGATTTGTTTACAAGATGGATCGAGGTAAAGCCGATCAAAAAGGCAGACGGAAAGTCAGTCGCGCGAGCATTCGAAGACTTAATTCTTTTTCGTTGGGAGACGCCGGAGTATTTCCTGTCGGATAATGGCAAGGAATTTGATAATAAATACCTAGCCGGAGTCTTAAAGGAATACGGGGTAAAGCACGTAACAACTGCGCCGTATCACCCGCAGGCAAACCCAGTTGAGAGGAGCAATCGGACGCTCAAAACTATGATTGCCAGCTTCGTGAAGAGCGATCACAGAGATTGGGACGTTCATGTGCATGAATTTCGCCATGCCGTGAATACGGCCGTGCAGTCGTCTCTAAAAGTATCGCCCGCGTTTCTGAATTACGGCCGACATCCGAAGCCAGTTGCGAGCTTGCGTAGAGAAGTCGAAAATAAGGAAGGCGTGAGTAAAATTGCGCCGGACGCGTGGATAGATAGGGTGAAGCGATTAGATGCGTTGCGGGATTTGGTGTCTAAATATATAGATCGAGCGCACGAGAAGCAAGCGAGAGAGTATAACAAGGGCCGAAAGCACGTAGAATTTTTCGAAGGCAATTTGGTAGATAGGAAAACGCACCCACTTTCGGACGCCAGTAAGAAGTTTTCAGCGAAACTCGCGCCGAAATACGAGGGGCCGTTCGTTATCGCAGAGGTATTAGGGCCGACTACGTATCGTTTGGCGGCGGGGCCGGGGGTCGACCCAGGTCGACGAATCGCGAAAGCGGACGTCTCCGAACTGCGTCGTCATATACCCCCTCGGGGGAGCCCATCACCTGCAAACAAATCCTAATTCCTCACTGAGTTTCAGGGAAACCGATGGCGGAGGAGCTACCAAGCAGCCGGAGTTCAACGCCGGACGTCGGCGAGGAGAACAATCTTCTTCAAGGGCCGGCCACACTAAGCCCTACGGCGAGGATGGAGCTGGACGACGAGACGGGAGAGAGCACCTTCGCCTACGCGGAGATCCCTCCTCCCCTGAGAGACGTCCCGGAGATGAAGGCGAGAGAGGCGAGCAGTGAGCTGCCCGCCGGAGTGCCGGAGGACCATCTACGCCAGGGAGGCGTGGAGAGCGCCGAGAGTGCAGAGAGAGCCGAGCAGAAGTCGACTCCCGGCAGCTGCTGGGCGGACGACGTAGAAGAAGAAGAGCATCTCGAGCTAGAGATCGAGAAGTCGGGGAGCTTAAGCTCTTTGGAGACTCCTCCGAAGGCAACACTCCAGATGAGCAGCCTGAGCCAGGCGAGGGCCCAAGGGGCCATCCCGAAGCGCCTCGGTGCAGGACGGGAACCGTTGACACTGCAGTCACGAGAGGAGCCCATGGAGTGGGACAAGCCGGAAGCGGGAGCCGCGAATGCTGAAGCTCAGAGCTCAGCTGCGCAGCGCGAGCTGGAGCGCTACTTGCTAAGCGAGCGAGCAACCAGCGGGCAGAGCCGACCTATTGGTGAGAGCAGCAAGGGCAAGCAGGTGCTGCGAGTATCGCCGAGCACTCGGCAACGAACAGCCCCAACCTTCTTGCCGATTGAAGTCAACCTGATAGCGCCGGAAGGAGAGGAAGACTGGGACCTCCCTGAAAATGATGATCATTCAGCGGAGACCGAGAGAGAGAGGGAGAGAAGGAGAGAGAGAGAACGAGCGCGGCGTCGAAGGAAGAGAAGGAGGTCGCCGAACCCAAACAGGCAATTGACGGTGGACGACTATTTTCCGCTGGACTTGCCCTCGAGGACGGCGTCGCCGGAAGCAGGCCCTCCTACGAGAGGAACAAACGAGGGCGCAGCATTCGACGAGAGAAGCCGAAGTGAGTTCCGGAGAGTAGAGCGCTCAGCGAGAGACGAGCGCCCATCGGGAGACGAGAGAGCAGCGAGAGACGGACGAGCGGAGACGGTGTCTTGCCCAGGCGAAGCGGCGTGGCGAGCATACCAGTTTCCACTGGTCAACCTTGAGCCGAGGAGGTCGGGGATGATATTCGGGGGCTGCGAACCCATCCCTACCATCCCGGCTATTGACCCGCCGCCGTATTGCTGCTTCCGATGCTGGGATCGGAACCATGGAGTGCGTGATTGCCCGCGCGCAGGGCAGTTGACGTACTGCCAGAACTGCGGCCGGCACGGAGTCAGTGTCTCCAACTGCCCTCGGTGCACGAGGGCTCACCTCAGGTACCTCCGGGGACCGTTGCTGCAGAGCCAGGAGGAGCGCGGAGCAGCACGCAGGGAGGAGGTTGTCCAGCGTCAAGGCGAGGACAGCAATCTCCGGCGGGTGGAGACGCGTCTGCGAGAGAGACGTGCCGCGGAGGCTGCGCCAGCAGCGAGAACGAGCTCAGTTGCCGGAAGAGAGACGGAGGGAGGCTTGGAGAATCGCCCGTATCACGAAGAGCAGGAGCTCAATGATATGCGCTGAAGAGCTGCTGCGTCAGAAGCGAGAGAGAGAAGAAGCTGCGCGAAGAGAGACGGAACGAGGTGCTGAGGAGGAGAAAGCACGAGCCCGATGGTTGACGGAGCAGGAGGAGATGCGCGCAAGCGTGCGCCGATTCCAGGAGCACCAGGCGCGAGTTGACGCGATGCAGCAGTGCATCGCCTACCAGCAGCAGATGAGCCGTGCTGCCGAGATGCAACTGCGGCAGGTCTTGGCACCATCAGAGGCGAGAGGATACATGCCAGTCGCCGGAATGCGCGGGGGACCGGCATTCCTTCAGGGAGGAGGGAACAGGCCATTACCCCAATACAGCATGCAGGAGACTTTGGCACTCCTGAACAACTTGCAGGGACTGTCGTACGAGACCAAGGAGATGATACTTCGACAGGTCTTCGGCGCCCCGCAGTAAGAGGAAGGAGATAGGGGAGAGAGATTCAGAAGTCGGAAGCGAGGCCCTGGGAGAGGGCAGGTGAGTCGATTAAAAACTTTTTTGCATTAATTGCGGGTGTTGGTTGGCCGCGGGTAGACGGTTTAGTCTGAAGACTAACCCGGTCTAGGGAGGGGGATTGCGACGAAGCGAGTTCGTCGCTGGATCGCGTGAGATCCCCCAGTGCCAACCAGTACTTGCGCCTTTTGCAAGTACTAATCCCCTTTTGTGCAATGTGTGTTCGAGTGACAACGAGTATGCCGGAGGAGCAGCGACAGTGCGGAAGAGCGAAGAAGAGAGAGATCAACGACGCCGGAAAGCAGCAGAAACAACGACGCGTGCGAGAGTAGAGTATGAGAGGCCGGTTCGCGGAACTTGTGAACCTGCTGCGACAGGCAAACCCGTGTATGTCGAAGCGAGAGTGTAAGCGCCGGGGCATCGATAAGGTCGAAGAGAGGAGGAGAAGTCAATACGCATAGTCCTAATGCGAAGTAGGAGAGCGATCGTCGTCGATCGAAGGGGAAGGGCCGGAGAGAGAAGCGCGCTGATTGGCCGAGTGGTAGCGTCGGGGACTTCGACGATCGTGCGCGCGCGACGAGCAGAGAGTATTAGGAGGACCGTCGCAGCGTACAGTCGTGTCGCGTGTCTCTAAGCTTTTTCCATTGTGTGTGAGCGAGTGCGGACTTCGAGGACGAGCGAAAGCGAGAGCAACAGCGAGCCAGCATCTCTAGCGAGCGGAATCACCAGGAGGTGAGAGGAAGTGCTTCGAGGAGCCAGGTCCCGACGAGGAAGCCTACTGCTAGCAGAATCCGTCCCCAGAGCAAGACCGAGCCGAGGTTGGGGTCTCGTGTCGAGCCGAGAGACGGAGAGGATAGCTAGGTCGGCACCGAGAGTCGTGCGCCGGACGAAGAAGCCGAGAGAGAGAGAGAGAGACGTTGAGCGCGGTAAGTTGCCGAAAGCGATCGCGAGTCGGAAGAAGGCCGGAGATAGCGCGAGCGAACGTTCGGACGAGCGAGTGAGTGTGTGTGGACGAGCAGCGGACGAAGCGTGTGTGAGAGACCGGCAGCGCGTGTGCGAGGCTGAGCGCCGGCCATTGTGCGTGTGTACGGGCAAGCGAGTGTGCGAGCTCGAGAGTGAGAGACAGCGCGTGGCGGGAACGACGGTCGAGCACGTGGCCGGACGAAGCTGTGTTGAGCGAGCGCGCGAGAGCGCGATTGTCAGAGCTGAACGCGAATAAACGAGAATAATTGTAACTGTGTGTGTCCTTTATTTGCGAGACGAATTTCCTTACAGCCGGACCATTCCCGAGTTCGGTGTTCCCTCGCTAACCTCCTCCGAGATCCGGATTTTGAGAAATAATAGTGCGAGGCCTTCGGGAACTCTACTCGCGGATTTATCTTCTGACGAGTAGTCCAGGCAACGTCACATTCTATGAAACAACTTGCTTAGAAATGAATTATTGTGGATCATTTATAGTTTGTTCCGCGTGACATTATGTTCGCTAATAAAACTGCTTATAAGCGTGTCGGTATTACAACGACAATAGCAAGGGAGAAGTTTTTAAAGCTGGTAGCACGTTTAAACGAAATAGTAATTGCATAGAGCCATAGGTTGCCCTATATCAACAACGGATGCTATATTATGATTCTAAAATTGAGATACTAACGTTTATTAACGAAGGCTGATTTTTTCTAAAAAGGGTGTTTATATAAATGAGAGATTTCAACGACATGCTGAGTAGGACAATTGTAAGGACCGGATTTACATCTTGTAAATACGGATGTGCAGGTTATTTTATATTTCGTTTTGAAACCTAGCCTCGGCACATGAGTCGTATGCTCTGCAATTTTGATTTATTCACTTAATATACATCACGAACAAGAGTGCGGACTCACTGACTATAATGCGGATGCACGGAACAATAGTGTGGATAGGCTGAGAAGTGCGGACATGCTGATCGAAAGCTCGGACACATTGCAAAGTGCGGACATGCTGATCAGAGTTGCGGGCACGCTGAACTGAAACGCTGACACGCTGGTGGAAGTTGCGGACACACTGAATCGGGGCGCGGACACGATATACAGTAGCGTGGACACACTGAACAGAGGCGCGGACACGCTCTACATTAGCGCGGTCACACTGAACAAAGCTGTGGACACGCTGTACAGTAGCGTGAACACACTGATCAACAGTGCAGACTATGGTGTTGGGATAAATGCCTTATCGTCCTCTTCCTTACCAATTTATGGGGTGTTGCAACAATCCTTGTCCTCGATTACTCTTACCTCATTAGTTCCTGTCTGGTCCTCCTTGCCCTTCTCTTCATTTGCGGACTTACTTTATGATTTTTGGGAATTTTATAAATAAATAATCTCCAAGATGTTATATTGATTTCTATTTATGTTTTATTGATTCAGAGTTTTAATTTTAAATTACGGATTTTACAAATGTTGTTCGTTGTATTAATATTATTAATAATATAATAATAAAAATAATAATAATAATATAAGCTTTATTTTGGACAGTCAAACCAAAAAAATAATTATAGCACAGTCATAAATTTTTACATATTTACATACACTTAACTATATACAATTAATCACAGAAATTTATGCAGTCATTTTGTTATTAAATCATCATCAAAAATTTTCATCAACCTATTAAAATATCAGTCTAAATCAAGTAATACCCTTTTAGCGCTTTGTTTGGTGCTGTCAGCGTAGGCGTATATTTAAGAGAGGGTGGTAGTGTGTCGAGAGCTTCGCAGCCTGTATTCGAAATGACAAGATAAACGTTCGCGGTACCACATAAACGCTCTCTTTACCTTACCTAGGCGGGCGATCAGATTGGCGTTTACTAAATATTTCATATAAATACTCTGGAACACCGATATTTAAAACTTTATAAAGCAAGACCCCCATAAAATAGGATCACCTAGTGTCAGTGCGCGTCCAGCCTAATCGCCGACGGTAGGGAGTCACATGATCCGACGATTTCAAGCCAAAGAGACACCTGATGCATGGGTTCAGCAATCGCTGCGGTCTCGCTTTCTGTTCGTACGTAGCGTCAAGGAATAGCACACAACCGTAATCCAAGATCGGAAAGACAAGTGCCTGTATAAGACGGTGCCGAAGCACCTCGGTGGTGCACAATCGAATGAAGGGTAACGTATACATATCTTTATTGACTTTCTTGGTGATTTTATCGAAGTGTGGCTCCCAAGAAAGAGTTCGATCGAGCACCACGCCAAGTCTAACAACGGATTCAGAGAACTGAACAGCCACCCCTGATCCCAGCCCTACAGCAGCAAGTCTCATCCTTTCAATTGAGTTTACAAAGTAATTAGTGGCAAAATAAATCACTTGAGTCTTTGCTGGATTCAGCCTGAGGTCAGATGCTCGCAATGCCCAATCCGATATCATGATGGCAGTTGTTGATAGTCTTGGAATGTCCTCCTTAATTGAATTACGCGGTACCTGCAGATATATCTCTAAGTCATCAGCGTACAAAATATTTGCAACGTCACGTCCGCCGGAAAGGTCACGAATAATATTGCCTGATTTGGTACTTTAATCTAATTAGTCTTTGTATGTAGTCTTATTTTATTGAACCTAGAATTCTCGTCGAAAAATTGTTATTATAGAAGTTCTCTAGGCTTCCATAACAACAATATCTAATTAACGTTAGGCTACACGATTTTCTTGGCAAATACTTTGGTACTAACTAAGCTGAGAGATTTAGTCACTTTTGGCAGATTTATTGGCAGTCCTTCCCTAGATAACTACTTTGGTCGGCTGGGCCCTCGTAGCCGAGTCTTCAAATATTCGAGACTTAACTTGTCGATATCCAGCTAGACTACTCAACTTTCTAGGGTTGAGCCCTCGTAGCCGAATATGAAAAGATGATGTATAAGTCAATCAAATGCTTTCACGCATTTACTGACCCAGCGAGACTACCCAAACGACTACTCGCGCGTTCACTTGAAAAAAGACCCTGTGCAGCGCATCCCGGGGCTTATAACGCCTCAGGTACAGTACACTTAATTTCGATAGAACATACGTCGTACGATATCTTCGACCAATCATCATTTGCCAACAGATATCATATTACCCGACTCCAGATCAGTAGGTCGCAAGGAGTGCTGATGCGGAAGTCAGCAACTCGCCTGCCGTGCGCTACGGATGTCGCAATCGGTTTCAAGCATTGCAACAATCAACCGCCGCCCAACGCATGTGCATTGCAAAACCGGCTGAATATTTCAATACGCTACCGACATATGTTAACACTAACCACGCAAAAATACAGTCAATAATAAACTCAATAGCCTAGTCAATAAACCTGGCACGTTACACAATTATAAAATATTAAGATATTCAAATGATAAGTGAGCGTTTCTGTTGGGGTAGTACTATTAATTATGCATAAATATTGAATGTTGGAATTAAGTAAAAGGGATTAGAACGACACCTATAGCAGAGTACTTTTCGAATGTTAATGGTGCCATCAATTTAATCACTAGTTACATTGCATCTCTATTATGTGCTCTAATAAAAGTACTTATGGGCATTCCGGAATTACAATGACAGCTGCAATTTAATCACTGGTTACATTGTTCCACCAACTTGATTAGAAATCATCTATTATTAACTGCCTCATTTGCAGTTAACTCCGCGTAACTTTAAGTACTCGAAAAAAAGTGCTTATTTGGGTGCCGGGATTACAACGACAACTGCATGGGACAAGTTTTTAAAGCTATTGGCGCGATTAAGTGGAACAATAATTACATAGAGCATTAGTTAGCTTTATATCAACAACAGATCCTATATTAATGTTGTAAAATTTAGAATCTAACCTTTTTTAGCGTAAGCCGATTTCTCCTAATAAGGTTATTTATATAAATCTGGGATTTTAACGACAGTGCTAGCTAGGACAATTTTAATAAATCGAGATATTCACGTGATAAGTGAGAGTATATGTTCTGGTACTACTATTAATTATTTATAAATGAGAGAAGCTATGTTATTTAAAATATATTGGGTTGAATGCTGGGATTCAAAGAAAGGGATTAGAACGACACCTATAGCAGATTATTTTTCGACATTTTATGGTGTAATGAATTTAATCACTTGTTACATTGTGTCCACCAACTTGATTTGAAAGGGAATTAATTTTATCAATTTTATTATTTACATGTAACTCCGCTTTATCATTTCTATTTTAATAAAATTACATAGTGCTAGGCCGGGATTACAATGATACCTTTACATTTATTTAAATTTTTCTTTATTATTTATTACAATGTGGGATTTCACATTATTGATAATTAAATACATATTTAACATTATGTATTATATTATGGACATACAACGTAATTAAAATTATAAAGATGTGGGAAATTAGATACTTCACAAATCTGTATTAACTAGATTAGTAAAAACATAATAATAAATTAATGAGATCTAATAATTTCTAGCAAAGACAACTATTCGTCGCAAGCGTTATACACAACAACAGATTAGAGAAATCTGTACATACTTTTAAGGTAATATACGCTCTCAAAAATTTCCATCTAACCAATGAATTAGTCGTGCCCAAGAAATTCTTCCCTTTTTAGCAGAACGGATACTAAACAGCATTAGAACTTATCTCACCAATATTACGAATAACGTAGACAAATTTAAATCGTACATGCAACCAAACTAAAAAGATTTTATATTTTATCCATTTCTTAGTTTTATAAAGAAAATAATTTTTCGTTTTATAGTTATTTACGTACTAAAATACGTAATGTATTTTTACGTATTATTTTAAGTTAGCAAATCGTACATTTGCAACCTCCTAGAAAAGCTTTTTCTTAATTGAAAAATGATCTTAATACAAAATGTGATATTAACTAAATAATTAAGAGAAATATAAGAGTTATAAGTTTTAAAAACTTATTAGAAAAACGCAAAATGTTTTCATAAATTCTATCACATATAATAATAAGTATCACATATAATAATAAGTAATAAAACTTCTTGAGGAAATGTTATCAATGCCATTTTGAAAAATATTAATTCTAGTTATTTATGTGCAAAAGTATTAGTTTCAGTTTATTCTTTGAATGGTCTTCTGGGTGAACGGAGATATCAGTTACTTGAAGAGTTTATTTGGATGTCATCATCTAATTTTTTTACCATGCTTTTATGGAGGCGATGATTTACGATATTTTTGGATTTCTTTTCAGTTTTTTTGTACTTTTTCATTTTAGCAACTGATGATTGATCATTAGAAGCTTCTGAATCAGTGCTTCTTTTACGCTTCTTATTACTATTTTGTCGAGTTACAGCAACTGTAAAGATATATATAGTAATTAAGATATGTATTGTTTTAATATGTTTTATAATCAGATAAAGAACCAATTGTAAATAGTATGTTACGATACATGACTTAAGTGGCCTAATGATGTGTGACTGATGTCACCAGTACGATTATTCATGATATAAGCAGTTGATTAGTTCACCGTGAAGTTGTGATATTCACAGTGAAATAGACGACTACTTATATCACAGATAAACGTGGAATTAGATCGCATTATGTATAAATGTAATTAGTTCCGATAACTATATATCAATAAAATTATACTTAAAGTAATAGATCGATTATTTATAGAACTTCTTAATGCGTAATTGAACTTCTTAATACGTATATTGTTATTATATTCATCTTTCTGGTATTTTCTACCAAATTTGAACACAAAATTTTTTACAAAATTTGGTAGAATATAAATATTTTAATAAGTTACCTTCTGATTCGCTTTGAGATGTATTGTCCAGGACTGAGGCTTCTGTTGTACTATTAGTAACATCTACCAAAACTTTTCTATTTCCATTTGATTTTGTTGCTGCCATATCAAATGAAGTATCCTGACTTGAATTACTTGTGACGGTTTCATTTTGATCTGAACCTAATTAGAAATAAGATAAATTATATACTTCGAGATATGTGAAATGCGCATATGTTATTTTCATGATATCACCGGCACACGAAAAAATTTGTGAGTATTTGTGTCCAAACCTATCTATATCTATTTTGTCCTGCTGAAACGAAATCCGGTGTCAGTTTGAACCGTACATTATCAATAATTCGATAAAATTGTGAAAAATTTCGGAAAACTACGAAAAATAGGAAAAAACTTTCAATGTTTATTTTAGATGCTGGATCACAGAATGATTCTGAATATACGATTGAGAAGTCAATTAAACCTGAAGATTCTGAATCTAGTATACTTTTAAGTATATCTAAAGTTTATTGAGTAGAAACAGCAACTGATGAAAAAGGAAATTGTAAAAAATATTTTTTCCTTTATTGTAAAAAAAAAATTGCTAAATTTGCTCGACATTTAAGTCACGTACATATGGAGAAAAATACGTGGATAACTTTTTAAAATAGAAACCTGGAAGTTCAAAAATGGCCCATAAAGGGCACTAACTTAATAGTTTGTCCAGATTACAATAGTACGTACGCTGTAAACAGATTAACACTAGGCGATTGATATGGGAAATTTCCTGGGATTAGACGATCCCGCGGTAGCTGTTAGGACGCTTTAAAGGTAGAAGTCTCCGGAGATCAACCTTGGTAGTGATTTGAAGAAGGATGATTACGACCCAGATTTCTGGTGATAAACTGAATGAGAAAGTAGCGATAAGGGCTTTTCTAAAAGAGAAGCCTAACCCTTACTTCATTATTCTCAGTCAGTAGGATAAGTAGGGGACATCATAGAACTGGATACTACGGAAGGCAACACCTAGAGCAGCAAAACTAGGTAACTAAGCCGGGACTAGCACATGGAGCTATGATTGGGGGTTACAAATGTAAGCAGAAAAACTACTAGCGGGCTTTGGATAGGTTACAGATGCTGCCATTGAGAAAGATAGCTGGTTGCGTACGAACGACTTCCACAGTTGCCTGAAACTATTTTTGGTCCTTCCACCAATAAGTAGATTGATCAGGGAAAAAATACAACTAACTGGATAGTAATTTAATAGCGGATATTATGCCCAACAGGGAAATGATATAATATGATAGGGTTGCGGAGAAGATTTTCAAACCATTCAAAGTATTCCTAACGCACAGGCTGAGTGAGCCGCGTACTAAAAACCACCTGCAGAGCTCAGGTCTGTCGCGCAGATGGTTCTAACTCGGAGATAAGAGCAGTTATAGAATGCTCCGAATCGGGGTAAGGGACCTGAAACAAAACTTCTCTACCACTTGGCCGCTGTAAGCATTGACTCGAATTACTAATGAGTGTCAGATGGGCGCTGTATATAGAAAACTTTCAAAAATCGTGGAATCTCAATTTTTTAAAATGACCACCCCTGTTTTAATGAATAGAATTATTCTACTACTTGTTGTTTAAAATTTACCTGTTGTATCATCAGTTGATTTATAATTAAGAGATATTTCGCTTTCATCATTTGAAAGATCCACATTTGTTTTGGTTGCATCAATATTATTCCTCTCTTTTTCTGGAGATGATGTGCCATTCATAATGCTATTTTCTTTTTCAGTCCCATCTAAAATTCAATATTCTTTTTATTATTATACTTGTAATATTAAGATATTTTCTCGTGTGACCGATCAAAAAAAATTGATTTTGTTTCGCTTAAATCACATATCAAAAGACGTGGAGAAGACGCGGGTAAAAGGATTTGTCGAAATACGAAGACGTTTAAATGTTACAGTTACAATATCATTATCGAAAACAATAAAATTCAATTAAAAGTTATAATAAATACATTCTGTTTTTGGAAATACTGTATATCTAAGTGATGAATAATATAGCATTGAATTTATGATTTATAAACTTTATATTTACATATATACTAAATTTTGATCAACATTTTTACAATCACATTTTCCATCAATGAGGTGTCCAAGCTTTACACGAATTATTACATTACAGACTTTTAGCGTTACCACGGATTTTAATAGATAGGATTCTTTACCTTGTGTAGGATCATCTGAATTGGCAAGTTCAGAAGTTTTCTTTCGATCATTCGGAGAATTCATGATTCTGTTGATTGCGTTGATTACATCACGGTAATTCCTACATTCTTCTGATGTGTCATTCGCAATGTTTTCTTTTTCCACTCCACCTAAAATTTAATATTGTTTTCATTTTTATACTTATAATATTATGGGAGTATTCTCGTGTGACCAGTTAAAAAAATTGACTTTTTTGCTTAAATCACATCTGTCAATTTATAACAATATAGTACAACAATAAAAAGCGACGATGGCTCAATCGGTAGTGTCGGGCTAGTTATCCAGAGGCCCTGAGTTCAAGCCTGACTGTCGACGATTTTGTGGACACCTCTTTGTTTACATAAGTGTCGATGCATCTGAGCTCTAGTGGTTCGGATTCCACTGTGTACAACGTATACATAAAACTGTAAGTTCCCGTTCCCTTGCGGATTTGCTAGTGACTCAATAGTGGACTCAATGCACTAATTGAAGACTCGCAAAACGCAGGAAATGAGAGTCGCTAATACCGCAATGGGATGTGATTTAAAACATACAAAAAAACAGTATAGTACAAAAAATAACCTTATTTCATTTTTTCAACTTTTGAGAAAAATTTCAAATGATTTTTACTTTATCTAAAATGATAAATTAAATTGAATTTTACAGTACTGCTTGTATAGTTTGCGACGTAGCAATAATTATTGCTGCGTCGTGAATAATATTCTGTCGCCAGCTGACTCACTCTCGGTGAAATGACAGCACCTGGAGCGGAGCCAGCGCTCGGTGGCGCTCGCAGGAGATGCCTCTGATCGACCGCGTGCGGAGCGCAGGATGTGAGCTCCCGAGTCACACCTGCGCAGAGCGTTGGCGCTTGGGAGGGGGCACGGCAGGAAGCGAGACGGCGGCGCGCACGCGGTCACATGCATGCGGCTGCGTGTAGAGGGGCGGGCGCGAGTGTGAGCGTGAGAGAGAGAGAGAGAGTCGGCGTGTGCGGGAGAGAGAGAAGTTGGCGAGAGCGAGAGAGGGAGAGAGCATCTGTGGCGCTCATGATAGCGGTGAGAGTGAGAGAGAGCGAGCATGTGGCGCGTGATAGAGGGGCGAGAGCGAGCGCTCTCGGTTATCGACCGTGATCGAGCGAGAGTGAGAGGGTGCCTGCTATCGGGCTATGAATTGGCGTTGTAGATGCGATGTACTGTACAGGGAAATTGTACAGTACATCATATGGTAATAGAGGCTTTCTTTTTTCTAGCATAGAGGAACATGGCGGAGATTTTGTGTGCAGTTAAGCATGGAAATAGAGTATTGGAATTTGAATCTCGCGCGGTTAGTTTTGTTATCTATAGGGGGAGCCACTGGACGGGGATCAATATTGATTAATTGATTTTTATCTGTAAAGGGGGCGCGAATTACAGGATTAGTTAAGGATGTAGAGGGCAATGATTGTTTTCCAGCCAATGAATAAATTAGGATTTGGAAAAGAGGGCGCTGGAGGAAACTCATCGATATAGAAATAAATTGGTGGTAGTTTTGGAAAACCAATAGGGGATTTTTCTAGGAAAGAGGACCAATTGTGTAATTTTGGAGGCCGGGCTTATGCTTCCGTGAAGAAGGAGGTCGGGTGGGAAAACGCGGCATCCTTCCTCGATCGGAGCGTCAGCCTCGGCCATTCCGTTCCTGGTGCCTGATTGATTCAGTTGTATTTCAGCAGCAATAGCTCTTTTCTCGTTAGTCCAGAAGCCATCTTGGAGTTAACCAGGCGTGCCGATCTATTTAGTTGGAATTGTGGAGGATCTTTGGGGAGTTTGGAGGAAATTAGAGGAAATTTGTGGGTAGCGGAAATTGTATTGGTAAGAAGTTGAAAATATAAAGATTGAAATTGTTTTAATAAGGGAACATTCAGGACGCCGTGAAACTCGGGTCGCGTGGCATAGTGGATCTTTTCGCGCGTTTTTCAGCGGATGGCGTTTCCCTTTTCCTAGAGTTTTCTTTAATTAAAATCATCCGTAGAGGAAACTTTCGCGGCCCTTTCCTTAGCAATCAACAATCATTCCTGGGAGTTAGTAATTTGGCCGCGAGCCCATGAGTTATGTCGAGTCAATCAAATATGTTTAATAGTCGAATACGTTTGTAAAAAAACAGAATATATTTGTGTTTGTTAATCTGAATTATTGTTGTTAAATATTTGTTTAAACCTAATTGCCACCACTTTCCCGTTTTCTACCATCTGCAGGAACATCACGAGCTGGAGAAAGGAAGATAGCCGCGCAAATATAAATAATTGTACACTAACTGGAATTCCCGTGCGGGCGGGAAAAATCCACGTTACAAATGGCGCCCATCGTGCGGCTTTTAGGTGGTGGAAATTTTTATTTTTAGCAGGAGAAGGAGACGTGATAGAGGGAATTTTGAATTTTTGGCGGACATTTTGTGGACTTGTCGGTTAAACGGCTAGTGACGCCATTTTGGACGCCAAGCGTCGGTTGAATTTTTTCTAAGACCCTTTTCTTGTGGTGGCAATTTTGGTGTTTTTGTTGGTGTTGGAATTTTATAAAGCAATAATACAATTTTATAGAGGATACCCGTGGGGGGGAATTTTTTTTTTTCCCTTCCAGTTTATAATTTTTGTTTTTTTTGGATTTTGGGAATTTTGGGCGGGGCCCTGGCGTTGTGCACACACACACACACACACATGCGTTGATTATTTGAGGTGATTTTATTTGTTGTAATTATAATATATTAATATTTTAAATTATTGTATATCTGAATATTTATACGTGTGGTGGATTACTTTACAGGGAAAGTGTGGTGTTGGTGTCTTTGATCCTTATCCTTTTCTTCCTGTATAGAGGAATTTTTTTTTCTTCCCATTTTTCAGGAAGATTAACCGTTATGGAAATTTGAAAGTCGTTGTGTGGTGGAATTTTTTTTACAGGAAGATTTTGCAGAGTTTCTTTTGATCCTTATCCTTTTCTTCCTGTATAGAGGAATTTTTTTTTCTTCCCATTTTTCAGGAAGATTAACCGTTATGGAAATTTGAAAGTCGTTGTGTGGTGGAATTTTTTTTTCTCTTTTTACAATGTTTATGGTACAAGATTTTTTTTTTTTGTCTTGTTGGCGAATATTTGGTGATACTTCTTTGTGAATAACGAGAAGTACACTTTTCCTGGGGAATTTTTTTAGTGTGTGTGTGTGTAGGTAGGGTGTCCCTATATTTTTAGAGGAATTTTTTTGTGTGGCGGTAATTTCTTGGCAGTCATGTCTACAATGGAGGCTGAATATAGAGACTTAATGAAGAAGCTGCTGGAAAAGCGAGATTTTAGAGCGCGTATGCGTGAAATTGCCACTAGGAATGTGGATCAAGTGAAGGAAGAATTGAGAGCATCGGGATTCAGTACGTTAGGCTCGGATAGAGAGGTAGCGGAGAGATTATTTAGAGCACAGTTACTAGTAGAGGGAATAGAGAAGGTTCCATGGTATAAGGAAGTGGATGAGAAGGAGATATTGTCTCCAGGAGAGCGTCTATTGAAGCCAAATCTGGAAATGGTGGAAGAAGAGGTGCAAGACTTGGCGGGATCTTTGTTGTCGAGAGAATTGACGATGCCGACAACGACGGTGGTTACAACAGTGTGTGGTATTACGACCACAACGGTAACGACATCACTGGCGGATCTGCCGGGGCTCTCATTGTCTTACTCGACTCCGCCGGTTCACAATTTTGGTTTCCCGGACCCGGTGATAACGACGGTACAGAGCATACAGACGACGGGGTATACGGGAACCAAACCGAAATTTGTGGACGTGAGGAAAAAGATTCAATGTGATGTACGGGATTCACCAAGGGATTCGCAGATAGAGGATGTGCAGCGGGAAAATTGGGCACAGGGAATGTATTTAAATCTTCCCTGGGTACAACCGTCAGTACAGTCGTCGACGGTGACGGGAGGAAATGTGCAAACAGTTTTCTCGGCTCCTTATATGGTGAATAGTGGTGGAAATTATTTGGATAATACTGGTAAGGTGGGGTTAACGAAGACGGTGAGTGGAAATAGTAAGGAAGAGGACTTTAGGGGATCTCGTGCAAACTCAGGATATCAGCGTGGTGACTTTAGAGATGCCGTGGATGATACTGTTCCGGATTTTAGGGCAAACCGGTATCATGGGAATTTGGTAAAGACGCTGCAGAGTTGGTGTCACAAGTTTCATGGTAACGAGGATAGAGTAGTGGCGGAAAATTTTCTGGATCAGATGGAGGATTGTCGACGTAGTGAAAATATTCCTGATGAGAGAATGCTGACGGCGGCGGCTTGCTTATTTACCGGTATAGCAGCAAATTGGTATAGAGTAAAGAGGAAGGAAGTTTCTTCATGGCGGCAGTTAATGGTGGCATTCAAGAATCGATTCATTGGCGAAATAAGCCAACGGGATATTTATAATGATTTGATGCGGAGAACTCAAGGAGTGGGGGAGCCCATAACAGCGTTTATAGACTGTTTCAAATATATTGTGGATCACCTGGATAACCCTCCGGAATATAGAGAATTAGTAGGCATGGCCTTCGAGAGAATTAGATCAGAGTATCGAAATTTCATGGTGAACATGAAAATTACATCTTTGGAGGATATTGAAAGGTATGGTCGGCAGTATGAAAGAGTTAAGGAGATAAACGAATATTGGGAGCCTCCACCTTCGAAAGAGAAAATGAAGCTGCCAGGCGCTGTTTTCCTCCCAAAGGAGGGGGAGAAAAAGGTAATTAAATCAATGGCGGTAGAGGATGCTGGGTTACCTAAGGCAGCAAAGAATAAATCTTCCAAAAAGATGGTGGTCAGTAAAACTGAGGTTGCGAACAGTTTGATTGAGTCTCCGGTAAAAGAGCAAGCTAAAATGGAGGTGGCGGTGAATCAGAATGTAAATAATTTAAACCAAAATCAGAATGAGCAACGCCAGCAACTCCAGCAACAGCAACAACCGCGGCAGCAATCTTCGAATTGGGGTAATATAGGGAGTCAGGGTAATGGAGGTCAAAATGGAGGAAACTTTCAGAATAGAGGAACTTTTCAGGGTCAGCGAGGGAATTCTCAGCAAGGTCCGAAGAAATGTTATTCTTGTGGAAAGGAGGGCCATTTTGCCAACAGATGTCCTGATGTTAAATGCTTTAAGTGCCAGCAGCTGGGTCATAAAGCGAATCGTTGTCCAAGTCGAGAGAATTCAGATATTTTCTGCCAACTGTGTAATAAACCGGGAGTTACAGCCAGAGAATGCCCTGATTGTGACGTTTTAAGTCGATTGGGAAATGGCAGAGCGGGGGCTCAGTTCAATTCCCTGCCCTCCGCGAGCAAATAGGAATTGGTAATTGTGGTGGAAGCAAAGATAGTGGTTTGATAGAGGTAAATAGAGGAAACCATGAATCTTTAATGGCCAAATGGGGTAGTAATTCGTCGAATAAAAGTAAGCAATTAATTTCTCCATCGATGATAGAGGGTCCATTAGTCAATACCATGCAAGGTATTACTGTTGGAGGAGAAATGCAATTAGGAAGACCTACTGTCGATAGAGATCAAGAGGAACTTCAGCGTATATTGAGGAGATGTGATGAGTCTTCGAAATGTAGCGGAAGTAGTGGAAATGATGTTGGCAGTAATGTTGATAATAATGCAGAGAAGAGAAAGAAGAAATTAAATAAGAAGAAGAGTAGTAATAAAGTGAATGTTACGACTCATGAAGGTAGGATGGATTTGTTATTACTCAGTGATGCACCGTCGGCAGAGTTGCGTGCTAATTCAAAAATAGTGGGCAAAACTCTTATGAATGTATCTGAATATCAGAAGAAATCAAATCTGATTGGAGGAAGTGAAATTGTAGAGGATAATGGTGGAATACTTAGACCTGTGGCTCTTAATATCGGGGATAATCTCGATAAGACAACAGGTGGGCCACCAGGAAAGTCCTGTTTGGAAATTGGAAAAGATAGGTCGAAAGGAGCTGTTCCAAAGGACAGTCATGTTGTTCGACGATGGAGGAGAAGAAATGAGAAGGAGCCAAATTTCGACTCCCGGTGGAAATTGCGGGAGTTGGCACTGAATGGAGGAGATCATTCGTGGGATTTGGAGTACAATGCTGACAACAGGAATAGATATAATATAGAGGATTGTCAACATAGTGACTCGGAGCCCTTGATTACTTCTTTTCGTGATGTGGCCAAACGTGTAGACAAATTGGTAGGGGCAGAAGAACGAAAGAATTCAAAGAATTCGAGAAGCAAATCTCATTTAATAACTCAAGGAGCTGTTATAACCGCTACGGAAAACAGAAATTTCCTAGTTGTAAATTTTGGAGGGAAAGAGTATGTAGGATTAGTGGATAGCGGAGCAATGGTGTCTTTGATGAAGGCAGAAATAGCGGAAAGATTTGCTGATAAAATAGTCTCTTGTAACAAGTTTATTAGTGGAGTGACAGGTCAAGTTACTCCAGTGAGAGGCAGTATAGAAATCATGTTAGATATAGAGGGAAAATCCGGAGTTTTAGAGTGTATTGTGATGGATGATCCTGGTCATGATTTCATTCTTGGTGTGGATTTCTGCCGGGATTGGGCTTTAGATATTGATTTTAGAAAGAATATATGGAGGATCAATGGTGGTACTTGGTACTCCTTTGAGGAAAATGGTGCTTATGGTAAACCGAAATTGATAGCAGAATGTGCTGGATTATCGGAGTTGAAAATGGAAGAGCATGAGAAAATCATTGAAGTAGTTAAGAGATATTTGCCTGAGGATCCACCGGTCCGGCTGAATGCTACAAATCTAGCGGAACACAAAATTGTGTATTTGGGGGATGCTCCTGTTAAGCATAAATTCAGGAGATGGTCTCCTAAAAAATGGAATGCTGGTATGAAAGAGATAGAGGAAATGTTGCGGATAGGGGTCATAGAGGAATCAAATAGTGATTTTAGCAGCGCTCCAGTGATCGTCTTTAAGGAAAACGGCGATGTTCGTTTCTGTATTGATTATAGGGATGTTAATAAGCTGACGAAAAAAGATGCTTATCCGTTGCCATCGATTGACGGAATTCTGGATAAATTGCGGCACGCTAGGTACACTTCGAAAATTGATCTGAAGAAAGCGTATTTTCAGATTCCAATGGAGGAAAATAGCAAACGTTATACGGCTTTTGCAATGCCGGGTAGTGGATTGTGGCAATTTACCCGTTTACCTTTTGGGCTTTCCAATGCGCCCGCCACATTTCAGCGTTTGGTTGACTCCTTATTTGGGCCTGAATTTGAGCCGCATATTTTCGGTTATTTGGATGATGTTATAGTGGTGGCGGATGATTTTGAGGAGCATGTTAAATGGTTGGAATTAGTATTGCGGAAGATTGTAGAGGCTGGTTTGACTGTCAACCGGAAGAAATGTGAATTTGGTTGTTCCAGAGTACGATATTTGGGGTATCTTTTGGATAGAGAAGGTCTGAGACCGGATCCAGAGAGAATTGCTCCAATTATGAACTATCCACCTCCCAAAGATAAAACGCAGTTGAAAAGATTCTTGGGGATGATTGGGTGGTATAGTCGATTTCTGGAACATGATGCGGAGTTAAAAGTGCCATTACTGAAGAATGTCAAGAATCTGAAGGAATGGAATTGGGGAGAGGAACAACAACAGGCGTTTGAGGAATTGAAGAAAGCATTAACAAATGCTCCTGTGTTGGCTCGCCCAGATTTTTCTAAGACTTTTACAATTCAATGTGATGCGTCAAATTTTGCGTTTGGGGCGGTTTTAACCCAAGAAATGGAGGATGGTGAGCACCCTGTGGTATACCTAAGCAGAGTATTGTCGTCGGCAGAGAGGAATTATACAACTACCGAGAAAGAATGCTTGGCTATGGTATGGGAAATTAAAAAATTGAGGCCTTATATAGAGGGGTATCATTTCAAAGTAATAACTGATCACAGTGCTTTGAAATGGTTGCAAAATTTGAAAGATCCCACTGGTAGATTAGCCAGATGGGCTTTGGAACTCCAACAATGGGATTTTGAAATTATCCATAAGAGAGGTGCTTTACACCTGGTTCCAGATGCGTTATCGAGAGGGTTTGTTATGGAGGAATTAAAATTAACTATAGAGGATATTAAGGATGAGTGGTACTTGCAACGTCTCAAAGAAGTACAGGATACTCCAAATAAGTATTCCACATGGAAGGTAGATAATGGGTTATTGTATAAGTTCAGGGATGACCCATTGTTAGATCCTATAATGTTTCAGGAAGAAGGTTGGAGGTTGGTAGTACCAGTGGATTATAAAAATCAGGTTATGGGGGAAGCGCACAGTAATTTTACGGCTGGTCATTTAGGTTTTGAGAAGACCTACGATAGGATTGCTCGTGAATATTACTGGCCGGGAATGTGGTACGAGATTCGGCGTTTCCTTCAAGAATGTGAAACATGTCAGAAGTATAAAGCAGTACAATCCGGTCCTATGGGTTTGATGGGGAATAGAATTGTGGAACGTCCATGGGCGGTGGTGGCGGCGGATCTGATGGAATTTCCGTTGAGTACAGGGCAAAACAAGTATCTTATTGTATTCCAGGACTTATTCACTAGGTGGATAGAGGTGAAACCCATTCGTAAAGCTACTGGTCAAGCAGTAGCTAAGGCATTTGAGGAATTGGTTCTACTTAGATGGGAAGTCCCCGATTATCTGTTAACGGATAACGGGAAGGAATTCATTAACAAAACTTTGGCGGATACGTTGGCGGAATATAGAGTGAAACATGTGACCACACCACCGTATCATCCACAAGCAAATCCTGTGGAAAGGAGTAACAGAACTTTGAAAACCATGATTGCCTCGTATGTAGGGCAGAATCATAGATTGTGGGATCAGCATATAGGGGAGTTGAGGCATGCTTTCAATACGGCGGTGCAAGCAACTACGAAGGTGTCACCAGCGTTTTTAAACTATGGGAGACAACCGCAGCTGATCAAATCATGGAGGAAATCTGTAGAGGATAGGGGTAACGTCGTGCCGTTGGATCCAGAATTGTGGACGGAACGAATGAAAAAACTGGATGCATTACGTGATTTAGTAGCTAAACATATAGAGGAAGCTCGGTTAAAACAAGCTGGTCATTATAATCGTGGTAGGAAATCGGCTGAATTTAACGTTGGCGATTTAGTATGGAGGAAATTACATATGCTCTCTAGAGGGGTTGACGGGGTTTCTTCCAAATTGTCGGGGAAATATGACGGTCCATTTAAAATTTTGGAGAAGCGATCACCTCTGGTATATATTTTGGAAACAGCGGATAAACGGAAAAATGCGATGGCATACGTTAATGAGTTGAAGAAATATATAGCTCCCCGTGGTAGAGGTATTATTTTTCCAGATGGCGGTATGGCGGATAAACGAAAATAGTGGATTTTATTTCAGCTGGTGGAGGTTGTGCTGTTCTGTACTGTATTGTGAGTAGGATTGTTTCGTCTGTGACGTTTTGTTTAGGGAGAGAGAGTGTAGAAATTATGGTAAATATAATTTCTATGTTTTTTTTTCTGGTTATGTAGAGGAAAATGGCCAATTACACCCCATCTTGGTCTGATGAGTTGGAGGCTGAGATCCTCCGGGAGCAAGAGCTCGAGCGCATTCGCGAGCAACGTCGCCGGAGCCGTCCAGCCTCGGACATGACGGCCACTTCCGAGGTATGGGCTCGGCGCATGGAGGGGTTGAGGCTCTCGGAGGAAGCCGATAAGAGGTGGTCGTTGGGCCCTCCGCCGAGCGTCCCTAAAATTCTGAGGCGGCCCTACTCGGTAAACCCCCAGCCGGAGACGGTTGGGGTGGCCCCGGTACGGATGTTGTACCTCCCTGGGGAGACCGGGAGCGTGCCTGAGGAGAGTAGGGAGGCCGAAGAATCCAGGGAGGCAGTGGCGGAGCTCAACGCTCTTGTCGGCGTAGAGGAAGGTGCCGCCTCGGCGGCCCCAGTAGAGGTAGATAGATAGGTAGAATCATGAATAGCTGGATAGATAGATAGATAGATAATTTGTTTTTTGGGATTATAGGTGGAGGAAAGGATAGAGGACAAGGTGGAGGAACAAGTGGAGGAAACGTTGGAGATCACGATCTCCAACGAGTTGGCTGGGAGGATTGCCTCGCAGGAGGTACGGGAGGACCCGTACCCTATGTTCCGGGGGGCGAATGGAAAGAGGAGGCGGTACAACCCGCGGCGGCAGCTCACACTTGATGATTATGAGTCATCCATTGAGCTGCCGACCCGGGTTCGCTCTCCTTCGCCTCCCGGACCTCCCACTGGAAGGGTTGCGGCCAGAACTATCCAGCCCGGGCCTCTGATTCCCTTCTATAACCCGTTGGAGGCCCAGGCCAGATGGCACGCGGAGAGGAACCGGCCACGCAAATCTCCGGCGTGGACTGGTGAGGAAAATTTAATTATGGAGGAAGTAGTGGAAAGGGTGGATGGAGGATTTTTATAGCGGTTTATTCTTGTGTTTCAGTTTTATAGGCACGTCGTGAGGAAGAAACGGAGGTGGCTCCGTCATCTTCTGCGGGGGCGGTACCGCGGACTCCTCGAGAGAGGAGGCGCAGCCGGTGGGAGGCTCCGGTGGAAACTGGAGCATCTGGCCGGGAGAGCCGGCCTATTCTCACGGGGGCACTGTTCGGTGGTTTAAAGGCCATCGTGACCGATCCGGAGGTTGACCCCCCCTTCGGATCGTGCTTCAATTGTAGAGGCCGGGGGCATCGTTGGGAGCGGTGCACCCGTGAGAAAAGACGATTCTGTTTCAACTGTGGGCGTCTCAACACGGACATGGTTGACTGCGCGCGGTGTGGGGAGACCCACCGGGCCTATATGGCGGAAAGGGCTGGTCAAAACCGCCCGGGCCCGACCGTAGGGCCATTTTTTCCCCGCAGAGTGCGTTTTGAGGAAGAGGAGCGCTACGGGCCACCTCCCAGTTATGAGGAAGCAGCCCAGCTGCGGCGTCGGGGAAGTCGGCCCAGGAGAGAGGTGGATTCCCCACCTTCAACGGTCCCTGGTTCGGGAGGACCAGAGGCGGGAATCGCCAACAATTATTTATTGGCGATAAGAGAACTGATTAATGCGCCCCCGGAGGTCCGCGATTTACTGTTGGCGGCGTTGGCTCCGGGGCCACGTTGATTTTTTTTAATAAATTTGTTTTATTTTTGAAGAGATGGTTGGTTTATTGTAGCTAAGGATCCTGGTCTATATCTGGCGGTTGTTTTTTTGTAGCGGATATGGAGGTATTTTTCTTTGTTTCAGGTTTCTCATTGGAGGGTTTCCTAGTTGGTTATGGAGGATTTCTTTTCCAAGTTTTGTGGAGGAGATAGAGGTTGTACAACGTTTTGGAGGAAAACTTGGATATCCAGGGATATCCAAGGTTTTGTGGGGGGTATTGCGACGTAGCAATAATTATTGCTGCGTCGTGAATAATATTCTGTCGCCAGCTGACTCACTCTCGGTGAAATGACAGCTCCTGGAGCGGAGCCAGCGCTCGGTGGCGCTCGCAGGAGATGCCTCTGATCGACCGCGTGCGGAGCGCAGGATGTGAGCTCCCGAGTCACACCTGCGCAGAGCGTTGGCGCTTGGGAGGGGGCACGGCAGGAAGCGAGACGGCGGCGCGCACGCGGTCACATGCATGCGGCTGCGTGTAGAGGGGCGGGCGCGAGTGTGAGCGTGAGAGAGAGAGAGAGAGAGTCGGCGTGTGCGGGAGAGAGAGAAGTTGGCGAGAGCGAGAGAGGGAGAGAGCATCTGTGGCGCTCATGATAGCGGTGAGAGTGAGAGAGAGCGAGCATGTGGCGCGTGATAGAGGGGCGAGAGCGAGCGCTCTCGGTTATCGACCGTGATCGAGCGAGAGTGAGAGGGCGCCTGCTATCGGGCTATGAATTGGCGTTGTAGATGCGATGTACTGTACAGGGAAATTGTACAGTACATCATATGGTAATAGAGGCTTTCTTTTTTCTAGCATAGAGGAACATGGCGGAGATTTTGTGTGCAGTTAAGCATGGAAATAGAGTATTGGAATTTGAATCTCGCGCGGTTAGTTTTGTTATCTATAGGGGGAGCCACTGGACGGGGATCAATATTGATTAATTGATTTTTATCTGTAAAGGGGGCGCGAATTACAGGATTAGTTAAGGATGTAGAGGGCAATGATTGTTTTCCAGCCAATGAATAATTAGGATTTGGAAAAGAGGGCGCTGGAGGAAACTCATCGATATAGAAATAAATTGGTGGTAGTTTTGGAAAACCAATAGGGGATTTTTCTAGGAAAGAGGACCAATTGTGTAATTTTGGAGGCCGGGCTTATGCTTCCGTGAAGAAGGAGGTCGGGTGGGAAAACGCGGCATCCTTCCTCGATCGGAGCGTCAGCCTCGGCCATTCCGTTCCTGGTGCCTGATTGATTCAGTTGTATTTCAGCAGCAATAGCTCTTTTCTCGTTAGTCCAGAAGCCATCTTGGAGTTAACCAGGCGTGCCGATCTATTTAGTTTGGAAGTGTGGAGGATCTTTGGGAGTTTGGAGGAAATTAGAGGAAATTTGTGGGTAGCGGAAATTGTATTGGTAAGAAGTTGAAAATATAAAGATTGAAATTGTTTTAATAAGGGAACATTCAGGACGCCGTGAAACTCGGGTCGCGTGGCATAGTGGATCTTTTCGCGCGTTTTTCAGCGGATGGCGTTTCCCTTTTCCTAGAGTTTTCTTTAATTAAAATCATCCGTAGAGGAAACTTTCGCGGCCCTTTCCTTAGGAATCAACAATCATTCCTGGGAGTTAGTAATTTGGCCGCGAGCCCATGAGTTATGTCGAGTCAATCAAATATGTTTAATAGTCGAATACGTTTGTAAGAAAACAGAATATATTTGTGTTTGTTAATCTGAATTATTGTTGTTAAATATTTGTTTAAACCTAATTGCCACCACTTTCCCGTTTTCTACCATCTGCAGGAACATCACGAGCTGGAGAAAGGAAGATAGCCGCGCAAATATAAATAATTGTACACTAACTGGAATTCCCGTGCGGGCGGGAAAAATCCACGTTACAAGTTTTTCAATCCATACTTCATGTAAAAAGCTATATGTAATTAAAGAACGGTGTTTTAAACAAAAACATACATTTAAGAACTTTTCCTTACAGAAATTCACTTAACTTTTAGACAATACTCAATATGGATACCTTCAAGTGAAATTTTTCGAAAAAGATTGATTTAGTGAACTACATATCTAACTAGAATTGTACATATAGATGACAGTACGGATGCTGAGATTCAAACGGTTATCGGTATCAGTATGAGGTAAATCGTAGTATGATCTATGTGTGAGTTTAAAGAATAGTGTACAATGTGAATGGTAAATTATATATGAAATGTTGTTTAGTTTTCGATAGTTCATCATTTTATAATAATTAATATCCGTCAATTTATTTTAGCTATTTCGTTTCTGCTAACTATTAATGACACTTTAAAACAGAGTCTAGCGGTTAGCCTGCAAAAGCGGTCTATCACTTCCCTTTTGAGTATTTAATTAAAACTGAAATAATGACCTATAGTTCGTAACCTCTAGTTGAAGCATGGGACATGAAAACAGATGCAGCAATAAAATGACGTGAATTTATTACATAACCTCCATTATCATCTAACTTGTTAACAGCAGTAACTTGTAACAGCATCTAGTTATAACTTTTTTACGTAGAGATAAATAGAAAACTCAATCAAATCCATGCGATGGTGATTAATGAATATTGAAATTGCTTTCATACTCAAGAAAAATTTCATGACATCAAGAGGGTCTGAAACCCATTGTGAGATGTCACCAACAGTGTGATAGCAAAATTCTTGCATTGGAGAAGTAAGTCAGCAGTAGCAAGTTACTTCAGATTACGGCTACTAATGTTTGTTCAAACTTTTCTCATGCATAGTTTAATACTTTAATATGATTTTCAGAAGGGCAAGTATCTCTTGCATTGAAATAATATATTTTTTACTCGCATTTAAACATCTTTCTACCATTTTTAAGGGGTCACCATAGATTTTAGACCCGCTTATTTAATTTTTTTGAAATAATAAATGTGTGGTAGTACCACCAGCCTCAATCTCAAGGGGTAAGTGCCGGCGTCCAAGCAAGTCGGCCCACATCGCTGATACTCCGCTCGTCTTGCACACACTCTGTGTGAAATAGTTCGTTTGCTCCACGATAGACCAGGTTATCATTTAAATCTGACCCATTTGGTTAATCAGTGAATCTGGGATTGAACTGTTAACTGCTATTTTCAACGCCCCAGATGAATCCCCATTGACCACCAGAACGCAACACGCCACTGGCACCAGCAAACTGCCTACAGAATATTATTCGCCCGCAAGATGTATACCCCTTCATGGTGCACTCTACCGTAGCATTGGACTTTCAGCCCGGAAATCTGGTTCACATTGACAGAATCGTCCTTCATTTCTAACAAGATCCCAGACGTAACGGCTAAATACGGTAATATCTTCGCCAGCCTTCGCCCGACGTTACCTAGGAAGTGGATGATATTATTCTCAATATTCCACTAGCGCTCATTCGGTACAAGTTTCTGAAAGCAGCGATCGTACAGCGTCTAGCAGTTTCATACAAACAGTGATTGCACCGGTTCTGTAACGAGGTACATATCAACGGTCGGATACCATCCCAGCTTCTTCAATGCAGTGTATGCGCTAACAGACGAGGTTGAACACTTCGAAGCCTATTCCATCCAAACAGTCAATACAGCATCCGGCTCAGCACCATTTAGCGATTTCGCCACAGCTATTTCATTACCATGGCCAGATAAAGAGTTGGTCTTCCTCGACTCAACATCGCTCAGCTTCTTACAATGTTTCAACAGCATTTGTCGCTTCCTCAGAGTACTGCACCCACGGCACGTCAAATGGCTCCGCTACTAAAAAAGCTGGATTGATAATCAATTGATTTTCAATTGAAAGTCGTGCCAATTTCTTAGGTGATTATCAAATGATTTTCAACTGAACATCATTAAACCAACTTACAAAAATATTATAATCAAACTAATTCGACTTGCATATACCGTATTTTAGTATACATTCTTTGCCACGTGTAATTATTCTACTATTTCCCATAAAGATGCCGGTGTGCATACGAAGCTGTTACTTGGGGGATAAACGATAGAAAATATTTGTTAGAATAGACATAGAAGAGAAATTAATAAATCCAGATAAGCAATTTGCAGAAATATGGTTTACTAACTAACAGGTTATTCATCTAAGTACACCGGATTAGAGTAACACGACCAGAACGTCTCTAGGCTCACCATTTTCAATATTACCAAAGAAGTTGTATGAATGTTCTTCTCTGTTCAAAAGCAATAGACGGTACTATTTGAACAATAGCTAATATTTTTTAAAAAATTTGTGTAAAATGTTTGTACGAAAGTTTCATATCCTGCCTGATCGGATGGAAGCGATAGGGTGTGCCAATAGCCATTCTGTGCTATTAATTCATTCACGCCCGCGTCTAAGTGTAAATCAGCTATCAATTTGGAATAGTCTTAGTAATACCGGCGTTACAGTTACGAAGTCGTGCAATGCAAATCTCCCTGCATAGGGATATTCAGACTAAAACTGGTCTTGCAGGTTGGTACGGAGGTTGTAAGCTTCGAAAACATCTGCATGGCATAGATCGTATCTTTTAACTATACGTTCTCAAAGGTACAGACTCGGTAGTCCCATTACTCCCACACTCTCATTTCTGAGCCGCTCTGCTGAGAGAACTAATTACGCTCAGTACGGTGAATGTTTCTTCAATGCCGAGGAATGGATCTCACGTCATGACTTTGGAACTCGGACATTGGAGATTTTTCACGTAGCATTGCACAGTGGCGGACGTTACCAACTCGATCCTGGGTACAGATTTTCTCGTATACTTTACCGCAGGTCCTCTTCTTTCTACGCAGGTATGTTCAGTCATACTCAATGTATCGTACGAACATAGCAGAAGACGCCTTCACCAACCTCCTCAAGAAGTTTTAAGGTATCTCATAGCCCGTTCATATCACCTACTCGCTACCGAACCTTGAAATGCAGCATCACACCAAGACTTTCAGTTGTCTAGAGATGGCGAAGCCACAGCAACTCCTTCGTCCACTACTCAACGCCGTTTGTGCGGAGTTTAGCGATTTCATGAACCTTAGCATTATTAATCGGTTAACACACCGGTCGTATCACCGGCGATTACCAATAACTTAATTCAGTATCAACGCTGGATCGGTATTCTAAACTAATCATCGAAGACCTTCTCTTGCTATTAATTATAATAGATTATGGATCCAGATCAATAATTGCGGTAACTTGTAAGAGTGATTGTGTCGCAGCAAACAAGGGGCTCATTATTATTAGAAAACATACAAGTCGAACTCCCAAGCGAGGGAAACTATGATAGCTGGAAATTGCAAAAGCAGACATTACTTTTAAGAGCTAACCTATCGAGATCCTATAGGGATAGAGAATAGGACTACAGTAAAATCTTAACTCGAAGACAGGGACAAAAAGATAACCGCTATTAGAGAATGAACTCGAAATAATCAGAAGGCTTGATAAGAGATGATTTCGCTCATTTCGCCTAGCAAGCTCAAATAAATCAAGAATTATGCTACGGCAAGAGAAACATGGTTAAAAGAACAAATCCAAGGGAAGAAGTCCAAGGGACCAGCGAGAAAAATCGAATAGCACTACACCTTGTGGAAATACTGCCTGAATATTACCTACTAACATGTTCCATAAATTCCAATGTTACTTTCAGATTATTTAACCTTGGGATAACCATGGGAAATCATTGTATAAAAAATATTCTCAGAATGTTATGGAACAATTATAAAGTTTTGCTAGAATATTGATGAAAAAATTTTTGCCAGACTAAAAGTTTTTAATATTGTAGAAATATTACAGAATGATTGCCAAATACTACGAATCATGATAATGGTTCGTACAAATAGTATCATGCATTGGATAAAATTCTTGCAGCAATATTATTGGAATGTTGCACAATAAAATTTTTCCAAAATATTTTTCTGATTTTATGCTATAGAAATATTTTAAAACGATAATTAAATCTCACCACAATGACAATAATTCGTAAAAATGGTATGACGCATTCCCATATAGCACCCAATCCCCTGGAAATATTGTTTTAAGGTTACTTTGGTAGATTTGAGAGGATAAATTATGTTATTGGACGGTTATGTAACCGTGATAATATTATGAAGGATTATGCAACCTTACCACAATATTACTATAATGGAATGAGTGGCAAGATGTTTTTCATCGACTAACTTTCAAATATTCCACAAATTTTGTGGTAATATTGTGCAATATTATTGTAATGTTTCAACATGCCTATATTTTTTACCTAAAAAACTGAACAAATTTTTTTAATATATTATGATTTTGATAAGCATTTCTAAGTTTATTTCAATATTACTGCACTATCATTTTTCATGGGTGGGAAAGGAATACAGACTGAATCGGTATAATATTGAACGGAATTACAGACATGTTGCACGACCATCTCCTGTACGTTACGTAACCGTCTAGCAACATAATTTGCCCCAACGAATTTTCCAAAACAACCTTGAAGCAATTCTTACAACAGTATCACTGCAATGCTGCACAAGAAAAATTAAAAAAAAATTGTTTCCCTATCTTATACTATAGAAATATTGCAGAAAGTTAACAAAATCTCATCATAATGATTAAAGAATATTTACGATTGTCAAACATGGAAAATCAGAAAATAGTTAAAAAAAATTTCTCGGTCTGGATTTAAAACGAACACCTTTTGCTCAGTGAACTCGCTCGCTATCCACTGGGCTCTTGTTTTGTTCTTGTCTAATAATTTTAAACCTAGGTTATAATTTGGAGGTTCTCGTTTATCTTACGTTTCACTTACGCATTAACTTCAATGGAAAGAACAACATGATAGCCCAGAGGGTAGCTCTAAATTTTTTTTTAACTTTTTTCTGATTTTCCATATTTGATAGTTGTAAATATTCTTAAAAGAAATTTATCCAATGCGTCCATACTATTCGTATGAATCATTATCATTTTTGTAAGCTTTTGTTGTCTTGATATAGTATATTTCTATACTGTAAGACGGGGACAAAATTTTTGAAAAAATTTTTCTCTTATAATATTGCACGAATATTGTTGCAAGAATTTTGTCCTATGCGCAATACGATTTGTACAAATCATTATTATTGTTATAAGATTTTGTTATCTTGCTGCAATATTTCTACAATGTTATAAATTGACAAAATTTCAGTCTAGCAAACATTTTTTTTATAAATATTCCAGCAAAACTCTGATTCTGATCCTGATTAAGAGGATGCAGAAAAAATGCAATTCCATTGCAAAAATAATGAATAGAATAATTAATTTGAGTACCTTCTACATTTTGATCTGTGCTTTTTATACCAGATTCAATAGTCTTTGTTGAGTTTTCAGAATAAACAGTTTCGTCAATCACAACATTTGAAATCTGTTTTGAGGTCTCTCCTTCACTTGGCGTGTTATCTACAGTATCTATAACAAGACAGAAATCATAATTATTATTGGATAATTAAATATAGAAAATCTATAACTAAACAAGTGTACTGAAAAAGACAGAAAGAGAGAGAGAGAGAGAGAGAGAGAGAGAGAGAGAGAGAGAGAGAGAGACGTAAGCTTTTTATTACATTGTTGGCCATTAATTGCGATAATCGTACAATAATAATATTTTACCACAATCTAAACTAAAAATCGGTTTTTCTTTACTTCTTTTTAGATACATGCGACATAAAATATCATATGGAACGGGTATGTTAAGGGTTTATTGATAAAACTGTTTACAAAATCTTTCGTTTCATAAATAATCCCTTTATGTATCCGTTGCAGAATATACTATTGTCGCAGCAATTCAATTATAAAAATTAAAGAATAGAATAATTAATGCGTTTACCTTCTATATTTTGATATTTATTTTTGGCATCAGACTCAATAATCTCTGTTGATTTTGGAGCATTCACAGTTTTTTTATTAACTTCATGTGAAGTATTTGAATTTGATATAAATGATTTTGTGGATATCTCTTTTAGGATATCTCCTCCATTTATCGTATCAGCAAAGGTAACTATAAAAATATACAGATTATAAATCATTGAGAGAGATATACAGAGAAAGAGAGAGAGATGTATATATATATATATATAGAGAGAGAGAGAGAGAGAACAAGAGAAAGAGAGTTCAAATATTTATTTACTGAACATAATGTTGTACAACTAATTAATTTCTGTACCTAAATAATAAAAAAAATTACTTAAGTAAATTAACTCTATATGGTTGAGTGAGATAGTGGAATGAGGTTAGTTTATACATATTTATCAACGAGTGATACAATGAATGCTAGTCTGATTCCTTTCGATCGAGTAGGTTTGTGAATACAGTCGTCTTCAAATGTGCTATTAAATGAATGTTACAAACACAAATGGAAGGATTATGTCCAGAGGTCTTGCATCACCCCTCTCAGGCCTGAGAGAAACGTGAGCATCAAATTACGCAGCCATATAGCGAGGGACTGAGGTGTTTAAAAGTCACCTGTAAAAACGTAAACGTAAGCCAGGTAACTGACGCCTGAGGGGGACAATGTGTTCATCCCTCCTTACACTCTAAGTGTATCTTATGTCTGAGTTTTTAGTTTTTAAAGTTGATTAGTCCTTGTAGACTAGTGTTCAAAACACCGTTAATGTCATAGAATGATAATGAGGCATAATCAATGATGGAGAAAAATAGCGTTGAGATTAAATGCTTATACAGTCTAAAGTACGTGATGCTTCTGAAAAACAAAAAGTTCCAGTACAAAAGAGTATGCGTATTTAAGCAACAAGATATGTCGCACACGTAAAGAGAAAACAGCAGTGTTCCGAGAACTAAACCCTGCGGAACTCCTATGTTAAGGGAGAGAAAGTTAGAAAGGTTTCCTTTCTTCTCTGCGACAGCCTGCTTCTTACCGGTGAGATAGGAAGCAAACCAGTGAATGACCTGTTTAGAGAAGCAGAAGAATGGTAGCTTCTTAAGGAGCTAGCATGACACACTGTATCAAATATTTTGCCAAAATCAAACAGAAAAAGGACGGCCACGCTTCTGCGATCCATTCCAAGTTTAATATCATCAGTAAGCTTAATAAGGGTAGACTGTGTACTAAGATTAGACATAGAATTAGAGACTGATTAAAAATATTCATTAGAAATGGAAAAATGAAAGATAGCGCCTTCTGTACTATTACTTGAGGGATGCCATCTCATCCCAGCGACTGAGAACCGAAGTGTGATACAGCCAATCTAACAACTACCTCCGAGAATATTCTGAAACAAAAATGCCCAGGGAAATCCACGGGTTCCATATTGTTCAAGAATTTGCTAACTGATAGAGCCAAGTCAAAAGCCAAGTCAAAAGTAGCTGTTAAGGTCTTCGCAGGAGAACACGTGACGAGGTATTATGTCGCTTGGCGGTGTACCTGAATGGGTTAAAGAAGCAATACGAGAATAATCATACTCCTTTATTGCTTCTTTTACCTTCCGATGTAGACACGCAGATCTTCAGGAAGTCGTGATCTGCGGAAATATCTGTACAGCCTGTCCCTGTCAGCAACCGAGGCAATAGTGAAGAATTCTCCGCAATTTCCATTTTAGGTATATTCTTTAGGAATATATTTAAAGAAAAAGTAGCTTGAAAAGTAAAATATCAAATGAGCAATTACAGTTCAGATGGTTCGTCATGCTGACGGAAAACGGTGAGTTTATGAAGATTTTCACGGCAACAACAATATCAGTATACCATATAATTATTAAATCCCTAATATAGAGAATAATCTGGATGTACTTAACGGAGTCTTTTCTCTTTTATCGAATTAAAGAGAGTTTATCATCAGATACCTCTAAAGACATGCAACTCATGGACATGGAAAAGACAGTTATTATACACATATGATACATTTTCTGTTATTAAGTCCACTTTCATACATCACAGTTTATTTTGAAGATATAATCGAAGCTATGAATTCCATAGAAAAAACTATTGAACATCTTCTCGAGTTAAAATTATTTGTCAAGACTAGTAATTTTATTTTACTTTACTTAATGTAGCGTCCATTCTGTTCGAAATAGACGCTACATTTACTGATATTGTGTCAGTTTATTAAAAAAGAAAAATTCTTAGGATACGATATCAACGCTAAGGATTTCCGGTCACGAGCTGTATTCATTCAATCAGTACAAGTGGACATTAGAAACAATAGAAGCACTTTAGACAACTAACAATAAACTTGAATCGGCAGAGGGCATGAGCTTTTTCTCACCGACAATACCTCTCGTACAAATTAAATACGCGAGCGAACCTTGAACAGCTCGAGCATGGTCTATTGAATACCCATAGGATTGTTTAACGGCAATTGTTATTGGCTGACGTCATATCTTAACACGGATGAGATTTCCATTGCAAACTAACACGATTCATTTTATTAACGATGACTAGCACGGTTCAGACTCTTTCCGCGAAGAGTAGCACAGTTCAAATAACTTTTTTTTAACTGGAATTTCATAAAAATTTGTAAGAATAAAAAACTTTAAAATTATTCATAAAATACTGAAATTTTTTCAGAATGGATACATTTTTTGATTTTTTTGTCGTGAAATCAAAATTTCGCAAAACATTCTAAGAAAAAAGAGAGCAATCTTTGATAAATTCCAAGCCATTTCTATTGTTATAAAGTTTTTATAACTTCCATAGTTTTTGAGATAAACATTTGTGAATTCCGTCTTTAAATTATTTCAAACTTTTTAAACTTGCTACTCTTTGCGGGAAAAATCTGAATCGCGCTAGTCTTCGTTAATAAAATGAACCGTGTAAGTTTTCCATGGAAATATCATCCGCGTTGGTCTTCGTAGGGATCGACGTTATCCGCTTGCGTTATTGCGACCTTTCAACACTCTTCTCCGAAATGATATTACTTAATATTTTTCAGAATATTTTCAAGAACTTACGTGTTTCATTACCATTATCCTTATTTATTGAATTGGCTTTGTCTTCAACTGGAGTTGATGTAATTTTTTTCATACTCGTACTTCTTTCAGCAGCTGTAAAGATATATTGAGTCAGAAAATAGTACATAATACAATTAATTGAGATAATAACAAAAATCTATATTGATGATATTACAATGCGAATAGTGAAAAAAGAAGCAGCTGTTTATAAGATTAAAAATAGTTTGCCACCTTGATATTAACATTCGAAAATCTGTTTGAATTATTTCGTATTTGTTAATTAGTAATCAGACTTCAAAGCAGAGAATCCAGTTGCGTATGCTTCGTAATGCGATCTAAATGGTGAAACTCAAATATAATTTATTAATACAGTCTTGATTATTTAATTCAAAACGAAAAACGCGCGGATTGTATGTATAGAAAATATAAACGCTGATCGATTGGGACACATGAACTCGTATCGCAAAGCGTTCTCTTTCTATGTCGATAACTTGAGTGGAGTCAAATATTCGTTTGGACTGCCAATACACACGCACGCTCTATTTAAGGAGTTATGACAGGGTTAACCATTGAAACAAAATTTGTTGTTTGGAAAACTACATTATTGATGCAATCATAATGAAACTTCTTACATTTAAAGTGCTCGTTTAGACCTTCAATTTAAGCTATTAAACTTTTCAAAATATTAACTTTTATCTCTCAAATCTATTATCATTAAGACTGTGACGTGGCAATAATTATCGAACCGTCGTGAAATTGTTTACACTTAGCTGATTGAGTACCGCAGGGAAAATGACAGCTCCTGTAAATGACAGCGCCTTGCGGCATTAAAAGGTAACAGTCGGATGGTGAGGTCTACTCGACCGCGTGTGCGGCACCGGACGTGATATAGCTTTTCACACCTGCGCCACCTGTCGGTGATTAGGGAACCGGTAGAAAACGATGTGTGGCTGTAATTTGGGAAACCGACCGAGCGCCAGCATCGAATGTGATCACGTACTTTCGGCACCGAGCCAAGACGGATATATGGAAAGAGGGGGCAAGCGGAGGAACGACGCAGCATTGGCGAGAGATCGTGCGGTCCACTCGCGACGGGGCCGCCATATCAAGTAGTTATTTGTTGGAGTGTGTGGGTGTGGAGCTACCCGAGACATACATATTGTTCTAAGCGCAGATCTAATCGCGCGCGGTTCGAAGTCAAGCGAGCGGAGCCATTTTATGACTACCCGGTGTAGAGAGCGGACCGAGTATCAAAGATGAGAAAGCGAGGGACCTGTTGACGGAAAAGAATAAATCCTCTGTTTTTCGGGAATATGAACGAGTGTAAGTCTGAGTGAGAGCGTACGGAAATTCTCTGATTTTTCTAACCTTTGTGTGAGAACAGAGTTGCTGTAGCGGCGGCAATCCGTTTTCAACCTTCAAACTGAGCGGAACATTGTATATGAGCAGTTACTTCAGTATACAACACAATAATTTTGAATTCGTGGGTGGGGAACAGCCTGAAGGGAGAACCAAGGTAAAGCCAGGTTACGCACAAAAAGGAGGAGCGAGCCAATCCCGCAAGCTGGTTCTAAGTCGCAAGGGCGGCTCGTTCTCCAGTGAGAGCCACTAATATGATGCAAGGCGAATTGTCTTATATCTGTTTCAACTGTCGCCGGGTAGGATAACCAAACGGCGGTGTGTCCGTAAGGGATGATCTGTTATCTTTGACGCAGAAAGACTACACTATAGCTGGTAGTTAAAGAGACCTGCCAACTGTATAAAACGGAAGGTTACACTCTCAAGCAATGTCTAAACTGTAACCTCACTACCAAGTTGAATAATTTTAACTTGAACTTGCAAGTACAGAATCAAGATCTGTACCCCCGGGCGTTCGACCTCGGAGAGCGGACAACCCAACTGCGTTTCCCTGGCAGAAATTCTTAACGGATCCGGAGGAAATCAGTAACACAACGGCGGAGGAACATCAGGGGTTCACTGAGCTAGACGAGATTGGCCGTCAGTTGAACCTGATCTTACAAGATAACGAGAGCCGGGGGGAAAGACGATGCACGAACGGGTAACTTGGAGAGAGTGTTCCGCCATACGAAGTGAAGTAAAGGAAACCGGGATAGAAGAGAAGCTGAGTCGGGTAAATCTCCGGAATTTAGAGTCCTGGGGAGGGTCAAATGAGGATGAGGAAGAAACGTCCTGTAATACTATCTGATCGTCCGAGTGCAGAGCTGCAAATGGACAAGAAGCCGTGGAGGAGAACGAGTTTGTCATTGCAGGAGTGAACGACCAGAAACGAAATTTCTTGATAGGTACGGTTGGGAGGTAAGGATCATCAAGCCTTCTGTAAGATGTTTGACTGTGATGTGCGCTTAGGAAGGGGTTGCAGCCCACCGGCAATTACAACACAATAAATAAATTTCTTATTTATCATTGATAAAAGTGATTTGAAAATTGACAAAAAACGATCTCGTTGATATTAGTTATAGAGACAACATTATTAATGATTTTAATGAAACGTCCATCTTACTACTTCATTACCTAACTAACGGTGCCTGTAACAATAGTGGATTACAATGACACGCAAAACCAAGCACAAATATACAGAATAAGAAGATACGCAGCGAAAATAAAATGAATCCATATTTATCGCAAATTATGAATAATTTTATACTGTATCACTGGATCATATCACAGTTAAGATGCTATGGTGATGTGGCATTACAGAGACTTCTTCTAAGTACGGTGAAAGGAATTTGCGAAGACAGAATAGATTAATTAAAAACTTAACATTCACTGAATCTTTACCCCTCTGATGTTGCCTATAATCAAAGTGCATTACAATAGCACCTAAAACGCATACGGATGTTGTGAGTTATAATGAATATCAGTCTCATTTTAGTTTTTATTTAGTAGCATTACGAAGGCAACATAAAATATGATTAGAGTATTACAACGACAGCATAAATAAATCTGTTATTGCACATCGATGAAGGTAATTTTAGAATTAAACAAAGAACGCTATTTTTTACACGACTAAAATATTTTCTTAGAATTGAGAATCCAATCGAATTTTAATGAAATTTGATGTGTATAGTCCCTAAAATTTCGAAAATCATGTTCGAATTACTATTTGTACATCATAAGAACTGAACACTTATGATGGATTTGATGATGTTAAGACACGAATTTATGTCTGAGCAAAATAATACTTCAAACAATGAGAAGTCTGTCAAACTGCTCATTTTTATCAATATTTTAATTATAGGAGTGGCTGTGTGCTCATGGAAAGATACGTCTCTTAGTATCATTATGTTAGAATATTAATTCCATCCCCTCTGCTTATGATACTATGCCTGTAGTATGAATGTGTGCATGTATATTTGTGTCTGGCTTGAAGACATGTGTGTGTTGAATGTGAGGAGGTACGTTGACGGACTCCGAATTTCTGCCTAGCCAGCTGCGTGCGAGTGTTCACTCGAGTATCGACTTATTCTACAATTTATTAAAATTAACACTGAGAATATATCTATATATATTGCTTGTTAAACAATTGCTGTTATTTATTTAACTTGCTAACAGAATGTGGACTCAGACTTACAGCAAAGAAATAAATAAGTCGTTACTGACTCAGCTGTATCTCAGACACGTGCTAAATTTTCGCAAATTCATAGTTTCCTGAAAAGCCGATAAACAATGGCTGCAGAACTAAGCATCAACAACGAAATTGCCAAGTTCGATGGGAAAAAGTATCAGTTATTGAAATTTCAGATGACGCGAGTCCTAATCTCCATGAGGCAAACAGAAAGAAAAAAAGAGATGATTAAGTGGAACAACAATGACGCACGAGCTTTAGTAGCAATATCATCAGCCATGACCCGCGAATAATTACAAATCTTAAAGTGCGGGAGGTCGAAAATGATGAGGGAGAAGTTACATATGCGTCCCGAAGTTAAACCCACAATACTACAAAAGTTTGATAAGAGCAAAATGGAGCTCCAGAATATCGTGATCCAGTACGTAACAAGAATTCAAAATCTCGTGACAGTGATTGAAGACGTTGGAAAAACGATAAGTAAGATGTCAATTATGGCAAAATTCTTAGGCGGAGTTTCACAGAGATTCAAAGTATTCGATACCATATAAGACAGCGTGAGCATCGATCGACAAAAATTGGATTATCTGCTGGAGCGATTAATAAAGAAAGAGAAGGAAATAGACCGCGGGTTTATACCACTAAACTAAAGAAGGACGAATTAGAGAACAAATTCGCAAAGAAGTGAGCCCAGAGAAAACAATATCGATATAGAAGGCCCTGATACATAGACCGAAACTGCCGCACCAAGATGCGAGGTAATCAAAATGCACGGAGAAAAGGATTCCACGGTATACGCGATCTGATACAGCGCGCTCCCACGTCATACCGAATACAATGCTGTAGGCAGAGCTCACATGTTTTTCAGCACTTGAGTTGAACACCATCCATCACAAAACCCTACTATCCCGTACAGTTACTTTTCTAGAAGCTCAACTGGACTCACATAGTAATTTTACGATTCAAGAGATACTTGATTAATTTTAATAATAAATTGATAATAAAATAATAAATTAATTTATTTGATTCTAACACAAAAATAAAGATTTCAAAACATGTCTATTTGGTAAAGAAATAAATTATTAAATATGTAAGATTATGATTATTTAAATTAAAACATGAGTTCATGTTTGTATTAGCTTAATTTAAAAAAAAATTAGTTTGATTGAGTCAGAAAATAAGTTTCGCAAGCTTTTTTCTAATTTTCCGTTCGCATTGTGTTACTCATTAATTTTTGATAAAAAATGATTGGCATATACATTTACCTTTACCGTTTCGTTTGCAGCTGCCCGATAAAATCACACTTTGATCTAAAAATAAATATTAGGCGAATATTATAATGGATAATATCTGATTGTTTTGCACATATATCAATTTTTTAAATATTGATGTAAAAAGTTAAGCTACTTAATTAAAAGCTATCTTGAGATTGCGTAACTTTAAAAAAAACATCAGTGTTCATGTGATAAATGTATGCCAAAAAAGGTTACACAACTAATACTTGAATTATCTACCAGGGAAGATAATACATTTTGACCAGTGATAAAATAACATTAACAATTAATTAAATTAATTTATTTATTTATTGTAATTATTACTAAAAAGTACAGCTAAAATCACTAAAATACTCTACATGAATATATATAACTTTATATAAAATTTACCTTCGATGTCTGATGGATTTGATATTTGTGATTTATTCACGATGACTGAGCAATCCATAATAAGTGAATTACTTTTCATAGCCTTATTTAATTCAGTGAGTTTCATTTGCAAGCTTTCGAAACTCTCTGCATAAAAAAATATTTCTGATAAAATATTTCTTAGAAAAAAAATCAAATGTTTATGGTAAAGGTACCAATTAGGGAATATTATTTCAATTCGGTCCATAATTGTAAAAACTTTGATATATACTAATCCTTTTTAAAAATTTATCTTGCTGAGCTAGTGAATGAAGAAGCTGAAATAATTTAAATTAACCTTCTTTTTTTCGAAGTTTCGGTGAACATTGTTGCCCTCATCAGCAAAATGGAGCAGCTGCGTACTCTGTACATTTTGAAAAACCTTTTATCGTCAGATTACGAACCGAGCAAGAGGAGCCGAATAACAACATTATTGTTAAAGTGACTTAACCGACTACTGTTACGTATTCAATTAACTCGATGATGCTTTTTATGAATGCGGATAAGGACGACACGATAAACTCACATAATATCTTAGTATAAATATATGGGGAGAATCACGTGAACTCTCCCAACGCGGCGCGCGAGCGCTAAATCCTATTGCTTTCAACTAGCGTTAGCGATAATTTCGATGTAGTTTTTTATCAGCTTTCTAATGGTGTGGGTAGATTTTCCAATAGAGATTCAACATTTAAAATATTATACTTTTAAAAAATTACAAACTGGTTCAACCATTGATTTTCAAAATTGGTATGGTATCTATGACCTGGTTTTCCATAATAATTATAGAATCCATTTTAATATTGTTTGCACTGAATAGTAATACTCCTTAGGATCAATGCCAATACATCCATATCTTGGGGTGTCGCGTATATGTATATCTTCTGTCTTCTGAAAGATTAAAAGATCTGTATATTTGTGAGCTGAAACTCACTGAGGAATTCTCCACCTATTTACAGAAGTACCCAGTTATTCAGTTCTGGTTGATACCATTTTTATGTCCTAATTTCTGAATTTATTTAATATTATTTATGAAATATTTTTTGTACATAAAAATTAGGTATTCAATACCTCAGTGGGTTTTGGTTAACAAATAGACAGATCTTTTAATGTTTCAGAACATAAAAGATATACGACACCCCTAAATTGTGGTATTGTAGGCAGTGATCCCAAGGAGTATTACTATTCCGTGCAAAAAATATTAAAATAGATTTGATAATTATTTTGGAAAATCATGTCAGATGTGCAATACCAATTTCGAAGATCAATAGTTCAACCAGTTTGGAGTGTTTCAATATTTGAAATATTATACTTTTAAAAAATTTCAAACTGGTTCTAGCATTGATCTTTAAAATTGGTATGACCTGGTTTTCCATAATAATTATCAAATCCATTTTGATATTGTTTGCACAGAATAGTAATACTCCTTAGGATCAACGCCGGCAAATCCATATCTTGGGGAGTCGCGTATATATCTTCTGTCTTCTGAAAGATTAAAAGATCTGTCTATTTGTAAGCTGAAACTCACTGAGGGATTCTTTACCTATTTACAGAAGTATCCACTTATTCAATTCTGGTTGATACCATTTTTATGTCCTAATTTCTGAATTTAATTAATATTATTTATGAAATATTTTGTGTACATCAAAATTAGGTATTGAATACCTCAGTGGGTTTTGGCTCACAAATAGACAGATATTTTAATGTTTCAGAATACAAAAGATATGCGAGACCCCCGGATTGTGGAATGGTCGGCAGTGATCCTAAGCAGTCTTGCTATTCTGTGCAAACAATATCATGAGGCCCGGTAGCCCCACGATGGCAAGTATAAGGTATGTCAGTGCCCACGGCGTTGTCAGGCGCTATAGCCAGGCGCTATATACTTTAAATTCGCACTTTTGGAAACACGAGGTATGGTTTTCTCTACTTTGACAGCTTTGTTTTCTACAAATGAGGACTCAATTGAAAGCTGACGATGAAAACTATGAAAATCACATCAGGATCATATTATATGAAATTGCTTCTACCAAAAGTTATTGTAAAGTAAAAGTTCGGGATCCTGAATTCTTCAACGAAAATTGTTCAGACCGGGAAAATTGTTCTCCGCGGATACATCATCGTGTGACGTCAGCTATAATATATAGCTATACTTTTTATACACACTGCGCAGATGCAGACGAGGTTTGTGATGAAACAGTGTTTATAAAATAAAATATTCAACATGGTATTTCAGTTGATAGTTTCCTTTATAAGAAGTAGTATAAAATATAATATTTAAATAATTATTGTGACAGTGATCCCATCAAGAACTGCTCGCCTGGACACCACCCGATATAGACAACTAAGTCTTATACTCGGTGGTGTTTATTTGCCTATATGCAGCCAGGCAGACGAGCAGACAGCCCGTGTGGTAGTGGTAGAGCCAAAGGAAAGACAACGCGGCGCCATAAGCAGCTTGCCGCCGTCGCCGCCGAGCAGCAGCAACACGAGGCGAGAGCGAGAGAGAGGGAATACAGCGCAGCGTCGAGTCAGCGTGAACGAGAGAGAGGGAAACTCAAGACGAAGCATGCGAGCCACGAGGCGAACGCGCGCTAGCGACTGCCGCCATGTTGGCAAGCAAGAGAACGTTGAATGAGTGGAAGTGGAGTTGAAGAATGGTGATAGTATGTACGAGAGAATGAGATATAGCCAGACAGGAGAGAGTGGAGGCATCGTGCCGCAGAGTGCATGCTATTGGGAAAGGTGGAGGGCTACAGCTCGATCCACAGCGAGCTTGCGAGCGTCATGAAATAGTGTAAGCGGTCCATACCGTAATCAGCTGTAAAACCGAAAATGTAAAGAGTTTAAAACCAGACTCGTAGAAAAGACCCATTTGTATTTCGCGCGCCTACAGGAGAAATAAGCGAGAGGGCGCGAGAGCGTCAGTGTGATATATTGTGGAATTGCGTGCGACAAGCTGATTGGTTAATGCGAGCGGTCGGACGGAAATTATATAAGAGCGAATGAGACAGCAACAGACGCCGCGAACCGGTGTAGTTGCCGAACATCGTGAGCGGATCAGTATCCATTGGACCACGACAGTAAGCAGAGCCATAATTGCAGAACAGAGAGAATCCCCCCCCGTGTGCAAACCGAACAATTGTAAAAGTATTATTCTTTTGCGTGCGCTTCCACAGGCTGATCGAGGCATCACCAGAACGAGAGGCCGAGCAGAGCAGATAGAGACAGGTAGAGTCGGTTATTACTTCATCTCCGTCGAGATTTATTGCCATAGAGACAGTCCGTGTTTAGTGACGGTAAGCTCGCCCGAGAACGAACTGCACGTCCACGAGGTTAATCCACGGGATACCCGATTCATAATTAATTTCAATAAACTATTGAGTTGTGTTATTATTATATCGAGCGTCTTATCATTTTTGTAGTTTTCCCCTCCTTTACATCTAGCCAGCGACCCAGAGTACAAGAAGCTCTCTAAACGAGACAGGCAAAGTGAAACCATGATCGCGATTTCGGGCGTTCAACTTTATATTAAATAAGATTTCGCGGTCTACCTTATAGGTGTCGTTATGGGGTGAGAGGCCTCCTACAAGACGGTTAATTCACCATGTCACAGAGACGCCCAACGTGCGGTGTAGATTAAAGCTGACGAAAAAGAGAAGTGAAAACGCCCGACTTAGCCATTGTTCGCCACCCGGTCGGTTTTGGCGCAGCCATCTTGGTAGACACCACGCATGTAAGTGAGCACGGTGGGGAGTCAGAAGAAGTCGGAGAGAATTAAATATTATTTGTATACTAAGGAGGAAGTACAGTAAAAATTTCGACAACAATTTTTTTTCTCGGGCGCTATATAGAGCTATCTATCCGAACGTGCTTTATGCAGCTTTCCATGAAATTTTTTTCTGCTTCTCGCGACATAAACCAACCAACGATGTAATAGACGAACTGCTGAAGAGGACACAAGCCAACGGCGAAAAAATATCAACATATACAATGCATTTCAGACATATTGCCGATCATCTCCAGAAACCATTGCCAGTCATAAAGCAGATCAACTTGCTCATCGTCTGGTTAAGGTCTGACTATCGAAGAGCTCTAAAAGACAAGAAGATCAGCACCTTCCATGATGCAAAGAAGTACGGCAAGTAATTCGAAGAAGAAATGGCACTCGACGTAAGGTGGAAACCCCCCACCGACCGTCGAGAAATCACGGTTTCCAGAAGCAACATGGATACCAATAGCGAAAGTGAAAATTGCAGCACAGATGCAATTGCCGAGACAGCAAAGAATAAAAAGACAAAGACCACAGAGGTAATACAGACGTCGAAACCAATAGCAGAAGCATGTGCATTTACTCAAGCCAGTCAAAGACCACCGCAATTGACGCCAACGACACTGTCTTGCCAAGTATGCGGTCAAAAGGGGACGACATCGAGGAAAACGTTTCCAACCAGAGTGCAGCCAAGAATGACCTTTCAAGGCGAGGAGCTCAGTGAATCGGAGGACGACTATGAAACATAGTTTCTCGCGAACAACAGCGTTCTGATTTTTCTTCCGAGTGTACTCGTGAACCGCACAGAGCTACTAGTGTTTCTCGCGAACCCGAGCGTTCCGATTTTCCTTCGGAGTGTGAATAACAGAACCTCGGCCTCGAGTGTTGCTCGCGAACCCAAGCGTTCTGCTTTTTCTGGCGAGTGTACTTATGAACCACAGAACCACGAGCCACAGCCACGTGCGTTTCTCACCAATTCGAGCGTTCTACTTTTTCTTCCGAGTGTACACGGGAATCACAGAATCACGAGCCATATAGCCACGCCCATGAGTGTGTCTTGCGAACCCGAGCGTTCCGCTTGTTTATCCCTAGCGTATTTGTGAAACACTTGCGTTTTGCGTTTACCCTAGCTGAATGCGCGTGTTCCCCTCGGGTCTATAGATAGTCCGTGGGTTACCCATGGGTCCTCACGTAGCCTACGGGCTAGAGGCCTATGCGCGAGAGTGCACTATGGTCACCATACTGCGCATGTGAATACCGAATACGCGCGTACGTGTAAAATATGTGCATTCGTTGCGAGAGTTGATCGACGGTCCCTTGGAACGCATCAAAATTTGCATAATCTCCGGTATCGTGCTAGTGTGAATGCACTTTATAATTGTACTACACCTATACATCTTCATAATTACAAACATTAATAGATATCGTTAATACTGCTACTATCGCTCGGCGGTGGTAATGAGAATAAATGAATTAATCCGTCTCTTCGCCTCGTAGAGATACATATATTCCTAAATGTAAAATTAATTTTCTTCATTGCTAAATTGTTTTTGTTCATCGGATTAGCACTCAAAGATGACTTTTATTACAGAAAACGTAAAAATTGAAACCCAATCTCGATATCTCAAAATGGCGTCTTATGCAAAATTATTTACCCGAAAAGTTTAAATTGCTGTCGAATCCGATCCATAATGATAATTAAGTTCAATTACGTTTAATCAACAGGTTACGATTTTCTTAATATTAATGTGGGAATGTATGCATAGTGAGTATACGAGAGAGAGAGAGAGAGAGAGAGAGAGAGAGAGAGAGAGAGACGCAGAGTATATGAGCGAACCCTCATAAAATCCCCTCCGAAGTTTTACCCTCTTCGAGTATCGAGAGGGATGAAGGAGGCCCCGAGCCTCAGTCCCAGAGTGACCTCGAACGAGCAAACACCAACACGAGACAGCAATAGCAGAACCGAGACGATTACCGAAATACTGTTCAATTTCATTTTGTTATCAACTAGTGCAATAGCTTTAGTCCATTATTTGTTGTTTACCTCAATATATCTCTGTTTTAACTAATTCCACGAGTACGAATTATTAATACTACATCTGCTCAACATTTTATATCCCACAAATTGGGGGCTCGGAGCCGGGATGGTTGCAGTAGTTTTATATTAATAAAGAAGAAGTTGTACGAGAAAGAGTTTTAAGTGCAAGTGACCACGAGTGCTCATCGAGGAAGCCGATTTCGCAAAGGAGACGCAGAAAACGCGGGGACTCCAAAGACGGCAGTGTCACGAGTTAAGACGAGACTCGTGCACAGCATCAAGACGTAAGACGGCGAAGTGTATCGGGTTAAGACGAAGTCCGTGCACTGCGTAAAAGACGGCAACGTGCATTGGATTTAAGGTCCATGAACGGCGCACCAAGAGCATAAGACGACGAGGCGCAACGAGTCACGAGTGACTCGCACGACGACGCGCACCAAAAGACGACAGAGTACAGACGCGTAAAGAAGAAGCTACGAGAACGACGAGGCGCAACGAGTCAAGAGCGACTCACACGACGACGCGCAATCACACGACGAACGACGCTAAAACGACGACGAGAAAACAAAAAAAATAGCGCTAAGAAGCAGACGCTAAACGATGCTACCAACGACGAGTAGAGAACGACGCCATTATTGAGAAGAAGAAACGAAGAAAAGCCGAAGAAGCGGAGCAGTACGAGAAGGCCCAGGTAGAGCCATATAACATCTGGCCGCCACCAGGCCGAGAGCTGGGGAAAAACCCGCCGACAGGCCATAAAAAGCAGGCCGAGCCGGGGAAAACCCGCCAGACGAAGCGTACAAGGGCTGTAAAGGGATTATCTCGAGCCGAGTAAGACTTCTTGCGACCCCTGTAAAAGAAGAATAGCCGAGACTAGGCGAGCGACGAGCCGGCACAGACCGTGCACACGAGGGGCCAGAGAGGAGAGCCCGATCGACGAAGTAGAGCAGCCACAGCAGACGACGAGATGGACAGTTGAGCAGAGACACCGAGTCACACGCAAAAGGCAGATCATGGACGATGATGAGACAATGTTTCGTGCCGTTTTGAAGGAGATAGACCGTGCGAAAAGGAAGATACTGGAGTCATGGCAGGATCACCAGCCGTTTCCAGCTTCCTACGAGAACCTGCGTACGATTGAGTCGACAATGAAGCAGGCCTTGAGTATACTTTTGAGTACGAAGAGTACGGGTGACAAACACCCGAGTCCCGTAGTACCAAAGGCTGAGTCGATATCTACGGCACAGATCGTAGAAACTACGAGGAACGAGACGACGGATGACGAGACACAGCAGCCGTACAGTGAACCACCACCGAGACAGAGCGAGACGTTATCCACGACGGAGGACGAAGAGCCACCATCGACCCCGACGAAGCCCAGGAAGTTGCCGACGAGACGTACGGGAGAAGAGCCTCCACCGATACGCGCAGACCACGGGAAGCAGTCAGGGATACCCGACATGCAACACGGCGGACGCGTCGCCAGAGAGTCGCCACCGCAGTGCTCACCAAAAGAGCTTCCCTCACGAAGCGTATCGCCCGGAGAGACAACAAGGGCGCAAGTCTTGTTGCAACGAAAACCGAGACCAAGAGTGCTACGGTCATCGAAGCAAAAACGATGGTGTGATCCACTGACGAGCTGGAGAAAGACCCGATTATTCGGAGCAATCTCGCGACGCAGAGAGGAGATTCGGAGACGACGACAACGACGACAAAGATCTAACAGTTCGAAGATGTTACGCACGGACTGCGCGACGCTGAGGCAGGTGACGAGCTCGCAAGAGCTGATACCTCCAGAACCGGACGACGAGTACGAGTGGACCAACGAGAGGCGGCGACGAGGAGAGCGTCTTCGAGGACGGCCACGTAAACAACGAGGAAAGCAGGAGAAGCCATATCGAGGAGCAGACCACAGCGAACAAACAGACGAAAGAGTGAAGTGACGCGAAAGACCGAGTGTTGAGTGAAACGCGTGAAGTCAGTGTGCGAAAGACGAAAAGGAGTGTAAGAGTGAATGAGTAGTATAAAACAAAACGATGTAACGCTGAGAACGAATGTACGGGCGAAAATAGATTGTATTTCGAAGAGCGATGAATGTATGTGTGAGAATATGGGTGAAAGTAAGAAAGAAGGTATGCGTGTGTAACAAGTTAAGACGATATGTAAAATGAAAGACGAATGACAAGTACGATGCCGAGGTAAGAGTGAATTATAAAGAATGCGAATTGCGAAGAACGAAGCGTTATAATGATTGCGAGCGTGAAATAAAAATGTTAATGAGGAGCACGAGTGTGAGATGTAAGAGAGAAAACGAATTAAGAGTGAGAGATAAAACGAGTTAGGAGTGAGAGATAAAATGAGTGAACAGTGAGAGAGAAACGAGCGAAGAGTGAGCGAAGCGAGTGAAAAGAGTGAAAGAGGACGAGTTAAGAGTGAAAGAGCACGAATGGAAGAGTGAGGAAAAGACGAGCTAAGAGTGAAGGAGTGAGAGAGGAAAAACGAGTTAAGAGTAAAAGAGCACGAGTCGAAGAGTGAGAGAACAGACGAGCCAAGAGTGAAAGAGTGAAAAAGAAAAACGAGCTAAGCGTGAAAGAGCACGAGTGCATGGAGTGAGAAAAGCATGAGTAAGTCGAGGAGTGAACTTAGAGCTAAAGGAGACCGAGTGGAAAAGAAAGAAAGAAATGAAGAGTGAAAGGAGAAAGAAACAAAGTAAATGAGCGGAAAATTTTTTGGTAAGAGTGAAACGTCGAAGGAGAGAATGAAGAACGAGTGAAAAACTGACCACTCGAGGGCGAGTGACTGTCAGGACGGCCGAATGTGGGAATGTATGCATAGTGAGTATACGAGAGAGAGAGAGAGAGAGAGAGAGAGAGAGAGAGAGAGAGAGCGAGAGAGAGAGAGAGACGCAGAGTATATGAGCGAACCCTCATAAAATCCCCTCCGAGAGTTTTACCCTCTTCGAGTATCGAGAGGGATGAAGGAGGCCCCGAGCCTCAGTCCCAGAGTGACCTCGAACGAGCAAACACCAACACGAGAGAGCAATAGCAGAACCGAGACGATTACCGACATACTGTTCAATTTCATTTTGTTATCAACTAGTGCAATAGCTTTAGTCCATTATTTGTTGTTTACCTCAATATATCTCTGTTTTAACTAATTCCACGAGTACGAATTATTAATACTACATCTGCTCAACCTTTTATATCCCACATTAATATTTAACAACATTTACAACAACAACATTTTTTTATTTCGGTCAATTTTTAAGTTAGAGAATCATAGTAAAATGCATCTCAAAGTACGTAAAAAACGATGAATTTTCATACAAATTTCGTCAAGATAGGACCAATAGGAGCCGAGATAAAAGAATTTTTCAACTGACGAATCCGCCGAACAACTTGATATTTTTAGTTGAAATTTGACACAGTGGTTGCTGAAATAATGCTACAAAAGATGACATTTTATCTGATAGCTCTAGATGGTTTAGATTGTCTAAAACTACTGATGAACAATGTGAGTTCAGCGCGCGCGGCAGCGGAGAGGATTCATACATACTTAGTAGCAATTTGATTATCTCGGCAACCAAAGCTACTATTGCAATAATTTTTTTTTCATTTACCGTGTTTTTTCCTCAGATTTAACGTCATGGTAATTTATATATCATTGATGCAGTGCAAACACCCCAAATTATCAATTTTTCTGAAAAAAAATCTTTTTTGGCTACGTATACAACCTTTATATAGATATATTGCGATACAAAACCTTTTTTGAATGAGTTTAAATAATTTTATGATGATAACAGTGCAATACATGTATACAAAGGTTGTGTACGTGGCCAAAAAAGATTTTTTTTTCAGGAAAATTGATAATTTGGGGTGTTTGCACTGCATCAATGATATATAAATTACCATGACGTTAAATCTGAGGAAAAAACACGGTAAATGAAAAAAAAATTATTGCAATAGTAGCTTTGGTTGCCGAGATAATCAAATTGCTACTAAGTATGTATGAATCCTCTCCGCTGCCGCGCGCGCTGAACTCACATTGTTCATCAGTAGTTTTAGACAATCTAAACCATCTAGAGCTATCAGATAAAATGTCATCTTTTGTAGCATTATTTCAGCAACCACTCTGTCAAATTTCAACTAAAAATATGAAGTAGTTTCGGCGTAGTCGTCGGTTGAAAAAATTTTTTTATCTCGGCTCCTATTGGTCCGATCTTGACGAAATTTATATGAAAATTCATAGTTTTTTAAATAAAAAAATTTTGTTGTTGTAAATGTTGTTAAATATTAATATTAAGAAAATTCCTTTTTATTATTTATTAGGTACGTCGTAACCTGATGATTAAACGTAATTCGGATCCGATTCGACAGCAATTCGAACTTTTCGGGTAAATGGTTTTGCAATAAGACGCCATTTTGAGATATCGAGATCGGGCTTCAATTTTTACGTTTTCTGTACTAAAAGTCATCTTGAAGTACTAATCTGATGAACAAAAACGATTTTTTGCAAAAACCAGTGTAATTTGAAAATTCAAAAACAAAATTATTTTGTTTAACAGTTTAGCAGTGAAAAAAATTAATTTTACATTTAGGAATACATGTGTCTGATAGAAAAATCAATTCTGAACAATTTTACGGAAATTGAATAACAATAAGGTTAATCCAGAAAAACTAAAAAAAAGTGCATTTTGGGAACTTATTTTGCAATAATAACAATGTTCCCAACCTGGCTCAAAGTAGAGACTTTATGGCTATTTTCAGTAAGTGACTACGAATATATTTCAACAATAAAATAAACTATAGCACGAACTTTTTGATATGATGCTTCTGACAAATCTTATTTTATTTTCAGATTCAAAATACTATTATCAAATAATATGCTGAAGCCAGATCAACATATATACTTTATTGTACGTATTTTTATACAAGTATTGCATAATTTATCCATATGGTTTACATTGCAAACTTTAAATGCTTTTTCTTTCAACTTTTGTATTTTTATGATATTTTAGATCATTTTCTGCAAGTTTCGTCCAAATTAAGTGACACCGAATTGACAAAAGGAAGTTCAAAATTAATTTTATGTATGACTAATTCCATGTAAAATCGAAGGGCCAGGAAATAAACATAGCTACAACTCTGGGAATTTGTTCAGGACGATCATAAAAAAACTCATGAATTTTTTCAAATTTTCTCGGTAATTTTTTTCATTTTCTATCTATATTCAATAATGTTTACGGGGTCAGGCCTGGCTTAAAATATTGAAAACATCGAATTTTTTTATTTTTTTTTATAGAAAATTTTCCGCAGAATCTGATGGTGAAACCAGCTTTTTTCTAAATTCTTTTTTTCAAAGATATAAACAAAAAATTGAAAAAATGTTTATAGGTAATTTTCGAAAAATGATGATTTATTCGACAATATTTATTAGCACTAAATAATATTGTTTGAATACTTTCCATACATGATTTCTGGAGAAAATTTTCTGTAGAACTCGATAAAAAGTCCATTTTACAAGAAAATACCATTTTGATAAAAAATTATTAACAAATTAGTGCAACAATTTTGTATAGTCAATTTTCGTAAGATTAAACTTTTCATTCTTATTATTTATATATGTTGTATAAAGCATTTAACTGCAAAAAGTTTTGCAAAAAACCGCTTTGATACAAAATTATTAATCTGTGCATGTGCGTGTGTGTGTGTATGTGTGTGTCAAGTAAGTTGTGATAAGCAGTCTATAATCCTGTTTTACCTGGCTCACACCAAGTAAACTATTTTTTCAAAAATAAACACTGTACATTTTCAAATTTGCTATCTAGTCTTTAGTTATGAATTTTTATTAAGTGGATTTATTTTACAATTACTAAGTTTTGTAAAAACTATTTAGTAAATTTAATAATTTTATAAGTCTTAGTATTTGTAATTCAAAATTTTACTTAAAAGTGAGTGTATAAGTGAATTTATTTTGACAATTGAAAAAGACAATTCAAGACGTCTCCAGACTCAAGAGTTAGAGTGCCTGGATCATCTTCACGTGGAAAACACACATTTGGAAGAGCAGAGGAGAGGAAAGTTTTTTCATGACAAGAAGCAAGGACAAAATCAGTCAGCGCAACCACCATCAAGAGCATCGAGCACCAACTCAACATCAAGAAACTTCCTTCAACATCTGGAACACTGCAGCTAAGAAGTGATCCTCCATCAAGATCCAGACAGAAATTAAAAGGAGAATACAAAGAAATTGGTACGATCAAGAACAGAAAATTTGACATTTCCTTACTATACCCAGGATTACAGGAATGTCTGGCCTGTAAAGCTTGTAGTAGAGATATCAAATTTGATGAAATCGATACAAAAGGTCTCGCCACTACACTATCTGCCACTTGCACCAGATGTCACAAAGCTGCTTTCTTTGAGTCCAGTAGAAGAATTGGTAAGCAACATAATGCATATGAAATCAATAGACGTTCAGTTTGAGCTATGAGCCTCCTTGGACACGGTCATACTGGTTTAAATTCTTTCTGTGGAGTAATGGATTTATTAACTCCAATTTCTCATAGTAATTTTGATACAATAAATCAAGATTTAAAAGCAGGACTCAATGAGAGCAGCTATGCAGGAAGACTGCAGCAGTGAAACTCAAGAGGATAACCGTGAGACTGTTTCGGGTGATGGTTCTTGGAGGAAGCGAATCCACACTTCCCTTCAAGGTGTATCAGCACTGATACGCAATGAAAATGGAAAAGTGATTGACGAGTCTCCCAAATAATCCTTTTGTAAAGTCTGCGAAAATCATCCTGAAGAGGACACTGCGTAGTACAAAGACTGGTTTGAACCAATTTACAAAGACTTGACGGATCCTGGCTTACTTGAGAGATGCATTGGAGGCTACACACAAAACAACAAAGAGAGCTTCAACCAATCTGTTTGGAAGATCATCCCCAAGCACAGTTCCAATGGTCTTGCAGTTTTGGAAATTGGAGTCTACATTGTTTCTTCATTCAATGACGGCAAAGCTAGAATCCTGGACATCATGAGCATGCTTGGTACTCAACCCGAATCATCTGCAATCAACTGGGCCAAGAACATGGATGAAGGAAGACTTTTCTGGTCCGACAAGAAAGCAGCAGAATCTATATTGCAAGCTCGTCAAGCTCGAAGGAAGAGAAATCATCCAGATGATGATTCTTACAGAGCTGGTGTACATTGAAATCATAACCCTGCATTTCATTCACGTATACACTACGCATATACACTTAACCCTTCATCACACTTCTTATCGCACAACAACACACAAAAACTGCATCACTATACTTATACTGAAACACATAAAATCATACAATTGTTTTCATTTTTTTTATAAATATGAATCACATGCAAACCATGTGTAAACATGGTCTCTTTCTACATACATGCAGATTACAAACATAACAGTTTTTTTCGTTTAGAATCTCATTTGGACAATTTATAACCTTCAAATTGGTGCTCTTGTAGTGTATTTATTTGAAGCAAGAAAACTTCTGGTGAGTACTTTATAATTATTCATATAATATTCAGTATAATTTACTTTATTATTTATTTGCAGTAATTTTAGTATATTTTTCATGGCATATATATACACAATAAATATTTTTTGTGTGAAATAATGTGTATATATGTATGAGAAAAAACTAATTTGTAAAAAATTTCTATTTTATAATTTAAAATAGAATATTAGTTTAAAGTATAAAATAATTCTTTTTCCATTATTTTTCATTTTCAGGTGCAGAGAAGCTGTTTTTGGACCCGGATCTTGTTCAAATATTACAGAAATGACTAGTGTACAACTAGTTTTCAAGGAAATAAGGTCCTGATGATGAATAAAAATGGTAAGTGACGTATGTCAATATACGTGACATTCACTAGAATTACTAATATTTTCAACATAATTGTAGCTAATTATTTAAAACTGTTGCTTTTTAGGAATCCGCTACACTTATTCTGAGGAAAGTCTCTTTGGGAAGATTTTCCATCCTGATTGAGGCTTTTTCAGTGCCTGGATCCAGATATCATACGGCAAGTAACTTATTTATTATATAGAGGCATTAGTGATATACATTTATATTTTGCTGGTGAAAGTGAAGTATTTTATGTATATACTAATCAAAAAAAATTTTTTTAATGTAAAATTAAAAATGAAATTTTTTGTTAACCTAACAATATTTATTTTTTTTCAGGATTTAACCCAGGCCTGACCCCTTAGCTCCTCAGGGATACATTTTCAATATAGGAATATGTAACATTTTTTTAAGGAAATTTTGTGTACTTTACAAAAAAAATATTTTTAATCTCATATATATATATATGTGTGTGTGTGTGTTTGTTAGCACTTACTTACGAACAATTTAAATGATAAAATTAGTGAACTGAGATTTTGATCCGGAGTCTGACAACCAAAAAATTCATGAAACTAGCTTTTTATAGTACCAAATTACCTACAAACTTTCAGAGTAGGACTCAAAAATTAAGATTACTTCAAAAATCAAAATATCACTTGTTAAAATCAAAAGATTTAAAAAAAATTCATGGAATATTTTATGAATGTAATGAACGAATTCCCAGAGTTATAGTTATGTCTATTTTCTGGCCCTTCGATTTTACATAGAATCTATTGCATATTCACTTACTTACAATTGATTATAATTACGCATACTGTTATATACATGTAACTAATTATTATAATTAGTTCTTTTTTTCGGAAAATTGTTCCATTTAGTTTGTGAAGACAATTACAAGAAAAGTTTTTCAGTTTCGTAAGCCTTAAAACATGCACTGGTTGGTTCAGAAAGCAGCAGAACATAGATAAAAATATTGAAAACCATGATTTTTAGTAAGAAAATGCCTTCAATTGTTTTCAAATATTAAACACATTTAATACATATTTTTTATGCATAAAATTAGTGTATGAAACTCATATTTTAATGGAAAAATACAACTTTTAGAGTACTAATACATATATATTTTTTATAACGATTAATAATTTTTTCTTTTTTTTCGGCTTTGACCTTTTCATAATCCCTTAAACTTGTTAAAATATGATTCGAGTACTTGGGTTGAGAATCATCAACGACAAAACCCTACTAACCCTACTAACTTGTATACTTGCTTATCCATAGCTCAGTTGGATTTGCATAGTAATTGTGCAATTCAGGGGATACTTTGCTTATTTTAGCTCAAATTTTGCTCATAGGTATTTAAGGGTTGGATCTAGACTTATCATGAAAACTCAATTTATTTATTTGAGTCTAACAAAAAATATAAAGATGTTAATATATTTATTAGATAAAGAAATAAATTGTTGAATATAAAAAATGTCAAATGCCATATGGGACACTTTTCAGAGGATTTTCTACTTGTATTTCTCATTACTGTAAAAGTTAATTTTAAGATCATTAAATATATATGCAATTTTATAAGTACATTTTTGCTATAAGTGGAGTTGCTTTCTTGGCAGTCAAACTATTGCTCTTAACACTTAGATTAAAATATATAAAATTAATAGAAGCATTTTTATAGCTTAATTATAAAAATGTTTAAAAATAAAATAAATTGCTTTTTTATGATTTTCCATTTAAATTCATTTCATAAAACTAAACAGGAATTAAATTTTTGGACCATCTCAAAACCTTGTGAATATGACCACGATTCATTTACCATTGATTAAAAAAGGTGCAGATGCCTTATTAAATTTTTACATGACTTTCAGACCTCCTTAAATACGACAATTCAATCGAGGATAAAAGCAGAAAATAGAATTACACAACAAATGGTAAAAATCTGTTGGTATACTAATAATGTACAATATGCAGGCTTGAAGCACTTGCGATAAACTGCTACGTAACACATTTGTTTAGAAATATATCTATATATATATACATGAAAATAATTATATTTATCTGTACTATATTATTTATCTTTTTACTTAAAAACCAAAAAATTGTAAGTGTTTCATAAAATGACGACTAAATGTTTAAATGCTTTTGAAACTTTCGAATTTTTTTTTAAATTTCTGCACGATATACAGATTTAAAATCTATTAAAAAATTATATTTATCTATTACTTAAAAACGAAAAAATTGAAAGCATTTTACAAAATATTAAATAAATTTTTAATGCTTTGATCTCAACTTTAGAATTTTTATGATTTCAGGTCACTTGCCTGTTTAAATTTTTACATATTTATGTGTATTACATATTATATTAATTTGTCTAATATTTTGTATAATATATATCGATTGGTATCTTTACATCTACATAAAAAATAAACTATACTTTTGTAATAAATAAAGGGGACATATATCAATTGGTACCTTTACATAAAAAATAAAATAATAATAAAAGAAAATAATTTTACCATCAGAAAATAATATTTCACAATTTATGGTAACACCTCCAAAATTTACATTATTAGTTTTTTTGTTAACTGTAATGGAAGGTGTAATTAAATAAGTATGATGCGCAACAGCAATTAACGACCATTTGTTGGCATTTTGCAGTTGTGGTGATTTATTTAAATTTCCTTTTTTATGAACAGGATCATGGCTTTTGTCCCACATTTTTCTGCTTTATTTGATTTGAATTTAATTTGCGATAAAAATCAAAACAATTTACTAAATATTATTAATCTTATTAGGCCGAATGTAATGCAATGCAGACATATGAGTTCTTTGATCCGATCGAAAGCCCGATATAGTCGCGATAGAGCTTTTCTACAATGCCGTGATATTAGTTGCGCGCATGGTCGCGTTAGATCCTTCCTACAATGTAGCGATATTTGCAGTCGAGCAAGAATGCAAACACTGGAGGAACATACTCCGTATTGTTATTCTACAAAAATATTCTGATGTGCAACATCTATTGGGACGGGCGGGGGGGGGGGAATGGGTAAAACGAGCGAAGGCTCGAAAAATTTCATTACCATCAATTTTCCTCTACAGACGCTCATTGCAGATAGGTATACTGAGTAAGGACTATGAGACAGGAAAACCCGTAAGAGCAAATGAGAAACATAGGAAAATGCACAAGTGCGACAGAGACAGAGTTTCACTCCCACAACTTTCTCTCGGTCCTCATTCTCTGTCCGACTGCTTTTTTTACACTGACTATCGATGGACCTGACCTTTATTTCTCATCGGCCGAGTCTCGAAGGTTATTAGTATCGGTCAGAATGGGAGACGAAAGAACATTGGAGAGGGAAAGCCTGTCTCTGTCGCACTTGTGCATTTTCCTAATTTCTTTACTTCTCTGCTACTAGCACACGCAGCCGGAAAGAGAGGACTCGGCACGCGACAAGCTTGCTGTATATGCGGAGAGGGGGAAGCGGTTAGATCGTTTTGCCAGATGTTGGGACTTTTTTGGTCGGAATTTTCTTTTGTTTTCAAATACGGTTTCACTCCTCTGTGTTTCACATCAAAAAGTAGCTTAATAAATACTTACTGAATAGGATGTTTCAATGGCGGAATTCACCGTTGATCAGTTCTCAACTGAATTGACTACGTACCTTCAACATAGTGCAAATAATATACACTCAACACTTGTGACACGCGCCTTTAATTATATTCATGGGTGCCTTAGAGTCTATCTCAGTCAGTTCGCGATTGCACAGCGTTTCAAATAGTTAACTTACAAGAGCTTGCAACAGTGTATGTCTGATACACAGGGGAAGAGAGTCTTATCAGCTGGTGCATCCTCTGTGTACCAGACATACACTGTTGCCAGCTCTTGTAAGTTAATTATTTGAAACGCTGTGGAATCGGGAACTGACGGTACGCGGTACCCGGTATCGGATACTCGGTACAAAGTGGAGATAGACTCTTAAAAGTTCTAGCTCTGGTCCCCAATAACGCTGGTGGTCACTGACGCTGGCTCTGAATTCCAGTTCATAACCCACCCAATTTTCCCTGTTCCGATAGTCTAAACGTATAAATTCGTAATAAATGTACTCATAATATCATGTGGACAATGTGTACAAATTGATCATACAATATAACAGGGTTGTATCATATCATGAAAAACTAGAATTTCAAAATTTATTAAAGTTCATTATTTTATTTTTTCTGTATTGGTTTATGGTGATACCATGCAGATGATATCACCAAAAATAAGTCATTTGCTTATATTAACACCTAGTTTTAGGTTCAAATGTGTAAATAATTTAATGGTAACTTATAAATAATGTAAGCAAATGATATAGAGCAGTATTGGCTGTGCGGTTAGTATGCAAGGTACGCAGGAAAAGCTGTTCCAGGAATCGCGGGATTGATTCCCGGTGAAGGCAAATTTGAATTTTTTCTAAGTTGGTTTTTCAACGGGAAAATAATCCTGGACCATGGTTGTTTCGGGCGGTGTTTTCCTTGAAATTTTCCTTCAGTGTAATTTCAGGTTTTCCCTTGCTCCACAGATAAAATTCTGAGCGGAACTGCACCATAGTCTTAGGGACACACAGGTGTAATGGGGAAATCGTGGAGTAGCCAATCCCGATGCTCTAGGGAGCTAACTTTAGAATAATTCCTTCTGTAGCAAGCTACCCTGGAAAGGAGGACTCGATGGCCAGATCGGAGTCAGAGAGCGCGCGGGCTTAACCAGCAAGGTATGATTCTGAAAGATATCTATATCGGAGATGCTTTTTTGTCTGAAGTCTAAGATATGGGGACAAAGAAGAGTAGAAAGGAGAGAAAATAGGGAAAAAATTTAAAAATGGGATGCAAATAAAGGTTAAATACTTGCTAAACCTTTGAGAAGGACAGATCATTCCAGATTACAGTTCGTGATTACCTGTTCGTGATTAGGAGACAGGTAGCAAGCGATGCGTGCGCAGTCACATGCATGATTTTGTATATAGACGTGAGTGTGTGAGTGATAGAGCGCGAGTGTGACTCTCAGCCGTGTAAAATACAGAGAGAGGGGCAGGCGCTTGGCTGTGAGAGTGAGAGAGAGAATCTGCCATCGTCTTAGTGAGTACAAATGAGGTAGAGAGAGAGACTCGGAGAGTACTGTACAGGCGAACTGTAGTCGGGATGCATGTGCACCACATCGGAATGTAGTTCGCATGCATCTCGACTGGACCTACAGTTTAGCTACACAATGCATATATAGATTGTGTACAGTGGGATCCGAACCACTGGAGCTTCGACGTTATAAGACACTTAAGTATATACATACAGGTGTATGTAAACATAGAGGTGTCCCAATGACAGAAAAGCCGAAAGTCGTGATCGAACCCAGAACTTCCGGATAACGAGTCCAACACTCTGCCTACTGAGCCGTCTCCGCTCTCTAGAGGATTATTTAAACTTGTCACGCTGCAACCGTTATCTGTAGGTGGAGCCTCTGAATGTACCCTACTGAAAAAACTTAGATGATTATCAATTGATAATTGGCTGAAAATCAGCTGAAAATCAGCTGATAATCAAGTAAAAATCGTGCCAAAACGGCAGCTGAAAATTAGCTGAAAATCAGCCGAAAATCAGCTGAAAATCACCTGAACATCAACTGAAAATTATGTAACTATTTTCATTCATAAATATTTTTACTATTACTGTACTATTTTTATTATAATTAATATTTTCTAATCGATAAATTAAAATATTAAACTTAGAATAGGGGATGTAATAAAAAAGGAATGTTTTTAACTTATATTTATTCTTATTAATTTTATTTCTTAGACTATATTTTTAGGCAGTAGATAATTTTGATAAAATTTACAGTGTTTTGCGTTTTGACATTCTTTTTAAGTAAATTGCTCTCTCATCTTTGGAAAGTAGCCATAACTTTTTTCCAATTATGATTCCCATACGAATGTGTATCTATAAAAAATATAAATTACAAAACGAACATAAAAATATATATATCGTATTAAGGGGATGTCCGTATCGTTTTAAGGGAAAGTGACCAATTGTGACCCCCACCTTGAGCTGTAATTTTCATTGTTTTTTACTATTCATTTCATACCAGCAAAAATAAGTTTGGCAACTATTCTTTATTTTATAGACTACGTCAGCATTTGTTGATATTCTTAGTGAAAAATTAAATGTTATTAAATATAGCCTTTGAAGATTACGGTCATCTTACTCATATCCATTACCCGATGTAGATTTCATTGTTAAGAAACTGACACAAAATTATATAAATACGAGACTTACTAAATATAAATAATTATAACAGCTACCTCATAACACTGATTGTTGACCAAGTTGACCACGCAAGGTCAACTTGTATTTAAGTAAGTACCACATAAGTCGTATTTTACAGCACGATGCGTATGCGCTCTGTGCGCAAAGCGCTGTTCTACAGAATTTGCGGCCGCTCTCCGAACTAAACGATTTGCCAAAATGTATATGCTTATGTGAGGAAATCAGAAAAAATATTTCTTTTAAAATATGCAGATATTTAGAGCGCTTGTGATTTTTGTACTAAGAACACTAATATAAGCAATAGGGATTTCTTAAAAAATTATTTTGTATAACTATACCATTTAAGTCTAAACATTGATGCAAACCAAAAGTTCTATAGTCTTGGCGCAAAACTGGACAAAAATGACGCTGATGTCGAATCGTGTACAGAGCGAATATATAAGCACAAGAACGCAGCGAGGCTTTCTATGTATTTTATAATATATTTTTTAAAATGTATTCCAGAGGTTTATGAAGACCAAAAAAACTTTTTAAAAAAGTAAAAAAGTTAGGCGAGTTTGATAATTACTGTAACAATAAATAATTTACCAGAAAAATTATAGATTTCTTTTTTTAAAAACAAAGAATATATTACAAATTTCTATTTACTCCCTTAAAAATTTAATAATAGCTTATAATAATAATTTACCAGATAAATAGTATTATTTTCTTTTAAACAAAGAATGCATTACAAACTTAAATGATTTTTATTACTACTCTTATTAAAAAATATAAACCCTAAAAAAATTTAAGGGTACCTGACAAAGAAATGGCAGCTTACAAAGTAATGAAATCATAAACAACTTGTCGAGTTTATTTGCATATTTTTTCAATTATAATAATTGTACATTAGTTATCTTATTAAAAAATGTAATCCCTAATAAAATGTAAGGGTACCTAATAATGAAAATGCAGCTTACAAAGTAATGAAATCATAAACAACTTATCGAGTTTATTTGCATATAATTGTACATTAGTTATATATTGTATATTAGTGAAACTTCTAAACAAATTTGAACAAAAATATCATGCATATTAAATACAAACACCGTACATACACAAATAAAGTTCAGTTATTGTTTTGTCAAAACTAGGAATACTTTATAATGAAATTACAGTTTAGAAAAGTAATGAGATCATAAATAAATAGGCAAGTTTATTTGTATGTAAACAAACTTTTAATAACCGTAAAAATATTTCGTTGTTCTTTTATTAAACCAAAGATAATATTAATAGCGTACTACATTCACAGAAATAGCCACAGTCACTAGGGCTTTAATTTCTATAAGCGGATGGCGTACGGAACCGATACATTGTACATTCGACACAGGCGATATACGGTATAGTTATAGTGTTTACAGGGCTGTAGTCTCTAAGCGTATTTGAAAATGGCATTGATATAGACGACCCCATAACATTATATATTCTGTTAATGTCAACAGTATTTCAACCACAATGGCGAATGGTATTAAATAATATTTAACTTCATTCTGTGGGTCTGTATCGACTGTATGGACACAATACCCCTAGAAATTCTCTTCTAGTCTTCCTATGATATAGATTTTTAAATAGAAATCTCTCTCGCGGAGCTCGGAGGCGCGATGTAGCTCACATTGTACTTCCCACACAACTTGCCAGGCCCGTTTCATTTGGTTCGTGGTGTTTGTCTACATGCTAATAAATAGTATTATACAGGCTAATCTATAAGTAGTATTATATGTTCGGTAAGAAAACATTTAACAACATACAATACTTGTCGAATATGTATAGTACAAATATATATAAAATAATGTTCTGCATAATTAGAATACAATAATTCAATAATGTTAAAAGAATACGCATAAATAATTTTATGAAAAAATATGAGCAGAAATCAAAATTGAAAAACACCAAGGGATAGAGACTTTTTGAATATTGGGTACTACACATATTCAGATACAGTAACAATAAATGCTTAAGAAAAATTGCAGTAACAATTGTCTTTACTACACACTTCAAAAACTAACAGAAAAGTCGTAAATAATAGTTTTTAAATATAAAATAAAATATGAAACATTTGATGCGATATTAATTCATATGAAAGAAGAATATTGTTCACCATTCAACCAAATGAAACGGGCCTGGCAAGTTGTGTGGGAAGTACAATGTGAGCTACATCGCGCCTCCGAGCTCCGCGAGAGAGATTTCTATTTAAAAATCTATATCATAGGAAGACTAGAAGAGAATTTCTAGGGGTATTGTGTCCATACAGTCGATACAGACCCACAGAATGAAGTTAAATATTATTTAATACCATTCGCCATTGTGGTTGAAATACTGTTGACATTAACAGAATATATAATGTTATGGGGTCGTCTATATCAATGCCATTTTCAAATACGCTTAGAGACTACAGCCCTGTAAACACTATAACTATACCGTATATCGCCTGTGTCGAATGTACAATGTATCGGTTCCGTACGCCATCCGCTTATAGAAATTAAAGCCCTAGTGACTGTGGCTATTTCTGTGAATGTAGTACGCTATTAATATTATCTTTGGTTTAATAAAAGAACAACGAATATTTTTACGGTTATTAAAAGTTTGTTTACATACAAATAAACTTGCCTATTTATTTATGATCTCATTACTTTTCTAAACTGTAATTTCATTATAAAGTATTCCTAGTTTTGACAAAACAATAACTGAACTTTATTTGTGTAATGTACGGTGTTTGTATTTAATATGCATGATATTTTTGTTCAAATTTGTTTAGAAGTTTCACTAATATACAATATATAACTAATGTACAATTATATGCAAATAAACTCGATAAGTTGTTTATGATTTCATTACTTTGTAAGCTGCATTTTCATTATTAGGTACCCTTACATTTTATTAGGGATTACATTTTTTAATAAGATAACTAATGTACAATTATTATAATTGAAAAAATATGCAAATAAACTCGACAAGTTGTTTATGATTCATTACTTTGTAAGCTGCCATTTCTTTGTCAGGTACCCTTAAATTTTTTAGGGTTTATATTTTTTAATAAGAGTAGTAATAAAAATCATTTAAGTTTGTAATGCATTCTTTGTTTAAAAGAAAATAATACTATTTATCTGGTAAATTATTATTATAAGCTATTATTAAATTTTTAAGGGAGTAAATAGAAATTTGTAATATATTCTTTGTTTTTAAAAAAAGAAATCTATAATTTTTCTGGTAAATTATTTATTGTTACAGTAATTATCAAACTCGCCTAACTTTTTTACTTTTTTAAAAAGTTTTTTTGGGGAGGGGAGATTTCACTTCTTTTAGTATAAGTATCTATATATTTTAACGAGCGGTGACGCCCGTATGAGCTAGTCGGCGCGCGACATATGGAATAGTGCGTTGTCGGATCAGTGGTAGAGCACGCACCTAGAGATCTCAGGTGCGCGGGATCGATTCCCAGCACATCGCTTTATTTTATATGCCAAATTTCCATCTGCCTCTGCCCCGGTAGTATATAACAGGTATATATAAATCCTCTTTGCGTTTTTGTCGTCTCGTTTGTCTGAAATATAAACTCTACTTTGATGTCTATCTGTAGAATAATTGATTAAAATATAGCCTATTGCACAATAATTATCTATTTACAGACATTATTACCTTAAAAAAAATATATATATACGTATATAATAAAATAAAATTAATAAAAGTATTATTTGAAGAAACGTTATCTAAATTTTTTCAGGTTGTTAAATTACTTCAAATTTGTTCTAGAATTAAAATATAAGCGTCTTTAGCAACCTTTTGGCCATTGCCTTTTAGAAAAATTTTTGTCATTAATATGAAACCATTGATTATTTTGTCGTAACATCTTAGTGTATGACCGTTAGTATGATTGCCATGGTGAAAATAATACCATTTATAACTTTATATTTTTTAACCATTAATATCAACTTTGCAAGTTGGTATTGCGTTTATTTTTAATTTATTTATTTTTACTATACCTTTATCAGTTCGTTCAAATAACATCAGTGTAGTATGACTACAGTATTACTAATCATCAAATCAACTTTTTTAATTTTTTTTGAATGGCAGCAGTTTTGGACAAGTTATATCAAGATCTTGCAATTTCCAAAATTATAATCTATAATATTTTGTAACTGTACAGTTCATAGTAATTTTTGGTATGTACAGAGTAACAATATAGTTAATTGTCTCATTTTCTTGTCGTTCATCACAATTAACACACCTTATGATTTCTTTAAATTGATTTCTAAGTGCGTTTTGTAATATAACTGATTTATTGCATAGACAGAGTAGAAATTCTGCTACATCATGCTGCAGATCAGTTTTAATAAATTCTTCTCCTGCAAAC
>JACCIB010000891.1:0-73101 GCA_018906965.1 Philotrypesis tridentata
GGTTATGGGGAATCAGGGTAATAGAGGTCAAAATGGAGGAAATTTTCAGGGTAGAGGAACTTTTCAGGGTCAGCGAGGGAATTCTCAGCAAGGTCCAAAGAAATGTTATTCTTGTGGGAAAGAAGGCCATTTTGCCAATAGATGTCCTGATACGAAATGCTTTAAGTGCCAGCAATTGGGTCATAAGGCTAATCGGTGTCCAGCTCGAGAGAATTCAGATATTTTTTGCCAACTGTGCAATAAACCTAGAGTTACAGCCAGAGAATGCCCTGATTGTGACGTTTTGAGTCGACTGGGAAATGGCAGAGCGGGGGCTCAGTTCAATTCCCTGCCCTCCGCGAGCATATAGGAATTGGTAATAATGGCGGAAGCAAGGACAGTGGTTTGATAGAGGTAAATAGCGGAAACCATGAATCTTTGATGGCCAATTGGGGTAGTAATTCGTCGAGAAGAACTAAGCAATTAGGTTCTCCATCGATGATAGCGGATCCATTAGTTAATATCACGCAAGGTATTACTGTTGGAGGAGAAATGCAATTGGGAAGACCTACTGTCGATAGAGATCAAGAGAAACTTCAGCGTATATTGAGGAAATGTGATGAGTCTTCAATGTGTAGCGGAAGTAGTGGAAATGATGTTGGCAGTAATAGTGGTAATAATGTAGAGAAGAGAAAGAAGAAATTAAGTAAGAAGAAAAGTAGTAATAAAGTGAATAATTCAAAAATAGTGGGCAAAACTCACATGAATGTGTCTGAGTTTCAGAAGAAAGCAAATCCAACTGGAGGAAGTGGAATTATAGAGGACAATGGTGGAATATTTAAGCCTGTGGTTTTTAATAGTGGTAAAAATCTCGATAAAACAACAGGTGTGCCACCAGGAAAGTCTGGTTTGGGGGTTGGAAAAGATGTGTCGAAAGGAGCTGTCCCAAAAGACAGACGTAATGTTCGTCAATGGAGGAATAGAAATATGGAGGAGCCAGATTTCGACTCCCGACGGAAGCTACGGGAGTTGGCACTGAATGGAGGGCATCCTTCACGGGATTTGGAGTACAATGTTGACAACAGAAATAGATATAATGTGGAGGATTGTAAACATAGTGACTCGGAGCCCTTGATTACTTCCTTTCGTGATGTGGCTAAACGAGTAGATAAATTTGTAGATGCAGAAGAAAGAACGAATTCGAAGAATTCGAGAAGCAAATCTCATCTAATAACTCAAGGCGCTGTACTAACCGCTACGGAAAACAGAAATTTCCTAATTGTGAATTTTGGAGGGAAAGAGTATGTGGCATTAGTGGATAGCGGAGCAATGGTGTCCTTGATGAAGTCAGAAATAGCGGAAAGATTTGCTGATAAAATAGTCTCTTGTAACAAGTTTATTAGTGGAGTGACAGGTCAAGTTACTCCAGTGAGAGGCAGTATAGAAATCATGCTAGACATAGAGGGAAAATCCGGAGTTTTAGATTGTATTGTGATGGATGATCCTGGTCATGATTTCATTCTTGGTGTGGATTTTTGCCGAGATTGGGCCATGGATATTGATTTTAGGAAGAATCTATGGAGGATCAATGGTAGTATTTGGTGTTCTTTTGAGGAAAATGGTACTTACGGCAAACCAAAACTGATAGCAGAATGTGCAGGTTTGTCTGAGTTGAAGATGGAAGAGCATGAGAAAATCATTGAAATAGTTAAGAAATATTTGCCTGAGGATCCACCGGTCCGGCTGAATGCTACAAATCTGGCGGAGCACAAAATTGTGTATTTAGGGGATGCTCCTGTTAAGCATAAATTCAGGAGATGGTCTCCTAAAAGGTGAAATGCAGGCATGAAGGAGATAGAGGAAATGTTGCGGATAGGGGTTATAGAGGAATCGAATAGTGATTTTAGTAGCGTTCCAGTGATCGTCTTTAAGGAAAACGGCGATGTTCGTTTCTGTATTGATTACAGGGATGTTAACAAGCTGACAAAAAAGGATGCTTATCCGTTGCCATCGATTGACGGGATTCTGGATAAATTGCGGCACGCTAGGAACATTTCGAAAATTGACCTGAAGAAAGCGTATTTTCAGATTCCAATGGAGGAAAATAGCAAACGTTATACGGCTTTTGCAATGCCGGGTAGTGGTTTGTGGCAATTTACTCGTTTATCTTTTGGGCTTTCGAATGCCCCGGCCACATTTCAGCGTTTGGTTGACTCCTTATTTGGGCCAGAGTTTGAACCGCATATTTTCGGTTATCTGGATGATGTTATAGTGGTGGCGGATGATTTTGAGGAGCATATTAAATGGTTGGAATTAGTATTGCGGAAAATTGTAGAGGCTGGTTTGACTGTCAACCGGAAGAAATGTGAATTTGGTTGTTCCAGAGTGCGATATTTGGGGTATCTTTTGGATAGAGAAGGTTTGAGACCAGATCCAGAGAAAATTGCTCCAATTATGGACTATCCACCTCCCAAGGACAAAACGCAGTTGAAAAGATTCTTGGGGATGACTGGATGGTATAGTCGATTTCTGGAACATGATGCGGAGTTAAAAGTACCATTGCTGAAGAATGTCAAGAACCTGAAGGAATGGAATTGGGGGGAGGAGCAACAACAGGCGTTTGAGGAATTGAAGAAAGCATTAACAAATGCTCCTGTGTTGGCTCGCCCGGATTTTTCTAAAACTTTTATAATCCAGTGTGATGCGTCAAATTTTGCGGTTGGGGCGGTTTTGACCCAAGAAATGGAGGATGGTGAGCACCCTGTAGTATACCTGAGCAGAGTATTGTCCTCGGCAGGGAAGAATTATACAACTACCGAGAAAGAATGCTTGGCTATGGTATGGGCAATTAAAAAATTGAGGCCTTATATAGAGGGTTACCATTTCAAAGTAATAACTGATCACAGTGCTTTGAAATGGTTGCAAAATTTGAAAGATCCTACAGGTAGATTAGCCAGATGGGCCTTGGAACTCCAACAATGGGATTTTGAAATTATCCATAAGAAAGGTGCTTTACACCATGTTCCAGCCGCGTTATCTAGAGGTTTTGTTATAGAGGAATCAAAATTAACTATAGAGGATATTAAGGATGATTGGTACTTACAGCGTCTCAAAGAAGTACAGTATACTCCAACTAAGTATTCCACATGGAGGGTAGATAATGGATTATTGTATAAATACAGAAATGATCCGTTTTCAGATCCCATAGTGTTTCAGGAGGAAGGTTGGAGGTTAGTGGTACCGTGTGATTATAAAAATCAGGTTATGGTGGAAGCGCACAGTAATTTTAAGGCTGGTCATTTGGGGTTTGAAAAGACCTACGATAGAATTGCTCGTGAGTATTACTGGCCAGGAATGTGGTACGAGGTTCGGCGATTCATTCAAGGATGGGAAATTTGCCAGAAGTATAAGGCAGTACAGTCGGGTCCTATGGGTCTGATGGGAAACCGAATTGTGGAACGTCCTTGGGCGGTGGTGGCGGCAGATCTAATGGAATTTCCCTTGAGTAGAGGTCAAAACAAGTATCTTATTGTTTTCCAGGACTTGTTGACTAGATGGATAGAGGTGAAACCCATTCGGAAGGCTACGGGTCAAGCAGTCGCTAAAGCGTTTGAGGAATTGGTTTTGCTTAGATGGGAAGTCCCCGATTATTTGTTATCGGATAACGGGAAGGAATTCATTAATAAAACTTTGGCGGATACTTTGGAGGAATATAGGGTGAAACATGTGACCACGCCACCGTACCATCCACAAGCAAATCCTGTGGAGAGGAGTAACAGGACTTTGAAAACCATGATTGCCTCGTATGCGGGGCAGAATCATAGGTTATGGGATCAGCATATAGTGGAGTTAAGGCACGCGTTCAATACGGCGGTGCAAGCAACTACGAAGGTATCACCGGCGTTTTTGAATTATGGAAGACAACCACAGCTGATTAAATCATGGCGGAAATCAGTAGAGGATAGAGGACACGTAGTGGAGTTGGATCCAAAATTGTGGACGGATCGAATGAGAAGACTGGATGCATTACGTGACCTAGTAGGTAAACATACAGAGGAAGCACGGTTAAAACAAGCTGGTTATTACAATCGTGGTAGGAAACCGGCTGAATTTAACGTGGGGGATTTAGTGTGGAGGAAATTACATATGCTTTCAAAAGGTGTGGATGGAATTTCTTCCAAGTTAGCGGGTAAATATGACGGTCCATTCAAAATTTTGGAAAAACGATCACCCCTAGTATATATTTTGGAAACAGCGGATAAGCGGAAAAATGCAATGGCATATGTTAATGAAATAAAGAAATATATAGCTCCGCGAGGTAGAGGTGTTATTTTTCCAGATGACGGTATGGCGGATGGAGGCATGTCGAGGTTTTATTTCAGCTGGTGGTGGTTGTGCTGTTCTGTACTGTGTTGTAAGTAGGGTTGTTGTCGTCTGTGACGTTTTGTTTAGGGAGGGGGAGTGTAGAAATTATGGAGGATATAATTTCTATGTTTTTTTTCTGGGTGTGTAGAGGATTATAGAGGAAAATGGTCGGATACACGCCCTCATGGTCCGACGAGTTGGAGGCAGAGATCCTCCGGGAGCAGGAGCTCGAAAGAATTCGTGAGCAGCGACGCCGAAGCCGTCCCGTCTCGGACATGATGGCCACTGCCGAGGTCTGGGCTCGGCGTATGGAGGACTTGAGGCTCTCAAAGGAAGCCGACAAGAGGTGGTCGTTGGGGCCTCCGCCGAGTGCCCCTAAGATTTTAAGGCGGCCCTATTCTGTGAACCCCCAGCCGGAGACGGTTGGGGTGGCCCCGGTACGCATGTTGTACCTCCCTGGAGAGGCCGGGAGCATGCCAAGGGAGAGTAGGGAAGCCGAGGAGTCGAGGGAAGCGGTGGCGGAGCTTGACGCTCTTGTCGGGGTGGAGGAAGGTGCCGCCTCGGCGGCTCCTGTAGAGGTGAAGGAAAAGGTAGAGGAAGAGGTGGAGGAGGAGATGGAAACGTTGGAGATAACCATCTCCAACGAGAGGGCCAGGAGGTCGACTCCGTTACCGGAGGACCCTTACCCCATGTTCCGTGGGGTGAACGGGAAGCGTCGGCGTTATAACCCCCGGCGGCAGTTGACTCTAGATGATTATGAGTCAGCTGGAGGGGTGCCGTTGCGGGGTCGGTCCCCATCACCACCAGGGGTGCCGAATCCCGTCCCTCCCCACATGAGGTTTGGGTACGCTCCGGTACCTTTTTACAATCCGGTGGAGGCGCAGGCTCGTTGGAGGGCAGAGAGGGATCGTCCACGCAAATCCCCGGCGTGGACTGGTAATTAGTAGTTCAATTATGGAGGAAATAGTGGGAATAGAGGATATGGAGAACTTTTATGTTGTTTTTTTTTTGTTTTTTTTAGCTAGTCAGGTTCATCGTGAGGAGAGAGGAGTGGAGGTGGTGGAGTCTCCCTAACCCTCGGCTGCGGGAACTGGGGCCGTGCCCCGGGCTCCAAGAACGCGATCTTCGCGTTGGAGACCTACGGCAGAGGATGAGCCCTCGGGCCGGCCCATGGAGAGCAGACCTATTCTGTCTGGGGCCCTGTTTGGCGGACTCACTGTCATTCCGACCGACCCGGAATTGAACCCCCCCTATGGGTCGTGTTTTAACTGTAGAGGGAGGGGTCACCGCTGGGACAGGTGCCCCAATGACAGAAGAAGGTTCTGTTTTAATTGTGGGAGGGTTAACACTGATCTAGTGGAGTGCCCGAGGTGTGGGGAGGCACACCGCCAATACATGGCCGGGAGGAGTGGCCAGCAGAGGCAAGGGGCAACCCATGCCTCTGTATACCCCCGCAGAGTCCGGTTTGAAGAAGAAGAGCGGTATGGGCCGCCCCCAAGCTACGAAGAGGCCGCTCAACTGCGGCGACGCGAAGGGAGACCGAGGAGGGAGGTGGCCAGCTCCACCCCGCCCACTCCCACCACTGCAGAGGGTCCGGCGTCTGGGGGCATTGCCCAAAATTATTTATTAGCCATCCGGGAGTTGGTGAATGCGCCACCCGAGGTCCGGGATTTATTGGCGGCCTTGGCTCCAGGGCCGCGTTGAAGTTTTTTTAATTAAATGATTTTTATTGAAATGGAGGTTGTTTATTGTGGTTAACCATTTGACTTTATTTATCTGGCGGCTTTCTTTTGTGGCGGAAATGGAGCAATTTTATTTGTTTCAGGTTTTCTTATTGGAAGTTTCTCAGCTGGTTATAGAGGATTTCTTTTTCAGGTTTTGTGGAGGTTGTAGAGGTTGTAAAGGTTTTGGAGGAAAACTTGGATATTCAGGTATATCCAAGGTTTTGTGGGGGGGGGGGGGGGTATTGCGACGTAGCAATAATTATTGCTGCGTCGTGAACATTATTACACGGCCAGCTGATTCACTCCCGATGTGAGCTCCCGAGTCGCACCTGCGCGGCGCGCCGGCGCTCGGGAGGGGGCACAGCAGGAAGTAAGCTAGCGGCGCACGCGCGGTTACATGCACGAGGCTGTGTGTGTGTGAGAGCGAGAGAGAGAGAATGATGCGCGCGAGCTGTTAGCGAGAGCGAGAGAGGGAGAGAGAATCTGTGGCGCGTGATAGCGGCGAGAGTGAGAGAGAGAGAGAGAGAGAGAGAGAGAGAGCATGTGGCGCGGGCGATGATAGAGGGGAGAGAGAGAGCGCTCTCGGTTATCGTCCGTGATCGAGTGAGAGTGAGAGGGCGCCTGCTATCGGGCGATAGATTGGTGATGCAGGGAGCGAGGTAGACGCGGAGTACTGTACAGTTTCCCTGTACAGTACATTACATGGCGGTAGAGGTTTTCTTTTCAGCATAGGGGAAACATGGCGGAGATCCATTCGGAGATTTCAGTTGGTATCTTAGGGTCTGTATGCAGTGACTCATATGGATCGATCAAGGGAATTTGAATCTCGCGCGTCTAGTTTCGTTATCTATAGGGGGAGCTACCGGATGGGGATTGATTGATTGATTGATTGATTTTTATCAGTAAAGGGGGCGCGAATTACAAGATTAGTCAAGGATATAGAGGGCGATAATTGTTATTCCAACCAATGAATAAATTAGGATTTGGAAAAGAGGGCGCTGGAGGAAACTCACCGATACAGGAATAGATTGGTGGTAGTTCTGGAAAACCAATAGGGGATTTTTCTAGGAAAGAGGACCAATTATATAATTTTGGAGGCCTTGCGCTTCCGTGAAGAAGGAGGTCGAGTGGGAAAACGCGGCATCCTTCCTCGATCGGAGCGTCGGCCTCGGCCATTCCATTTCTGGAGCTTTCCTAGAGCAGTTCTATCCGCAGTAAATTGCAGTTTTCTTGGTCGCCATTTTAGGGGGTGTATTTTAAAGAAGTTTCGAGTCGCAGAGCTGACGAGGAGTTTTCGTTGGAGTTTTGTGGAGTATTTATAGAGGATTTTTGGTGAGAGTTTGGATTGATATTCAATATACGGGATAACATATAGAGGAAAACTTATATTTACCGAGGAATACGTGCCGCGTTCGGTAGTGGAATATTTCGTGCATTTCAGCGAATGGCGATTTTCCCTTTTGTTCAATTAGAATCACTCGTAGAGGAACTTTCGTGGCCCTTTTTCTATTTAGCACTACGCAGCAGCCTTGGATTTAGTAATTTGGCCATGTGCCCATGATTGTATTTCGAGTCACCATTAATTTGTTTGCACGAAAAATAATTGTATAACAAAAATAGAATATATCCGTACTTCATTAACCCATTTGTTTGTGTTCAACAATTCTCACCCGATTGCCACCACATTTCCCACTTTCCATCCATTGCAGGGATACCCCGAGCCAGGGAAAAAGAAGAAAGCCGTGTGTTAAATAAATACTTTGTAAATAACTGGAATTCCCGTGCGGGCGGGAAGATTCCATGTTACAGTGTATACAATATTTGTTTCCATAGAATTATACGATAATTATTATTTTTCCCTGTAATGGCTTTGTTTTTATTTCCTCTTTTTTATGAATTGTCTCTTTTTGCTTAATTCTAGCTTCATTCAACTTTTCTATTTTTTGATCATTAGATAAAATATCAAGGGGCGCGGTAGCGCCACGATGGCAAGTATAAGGTACGTGAGTACGTACGCCGCCGACGGGCGCTAGCCAGACCCTATTATACATCTCATAGGCATTGTTGGAAACTCAACTTACGGTTTTCTTCACTTTGACAGTATTATTTGTCACATAGAAATACTGAAACGAAAGCTTGAGACGAAACTAACAAAATCACATCAGGGTCACATTTTCTGAAAATGCTTCTATCAACAGACATTGTAAAGTGAAAGTTCGAGCCCCTCGATTCTCATCAAGAGAGAAGAATGAAAACTGAACAATTCTTCCGGTTACGTCAGCTCTACGTATTTCCGTAATAATATATAGCACACCATGCATCAATATAGATCTACTTGTACATGCTGAGCAGATGCAGATGATGTTTTATGGTGAAACATTGTTTATGTTTATAATAATCAACGTAAATATTTTAATTAATAATTTAACATATTATTATAAAATATTGTGATAGTGCGAAATATATCATAATTATAATATTTTAAAACAGTGTAATTTAAAAACAGTGAGAAATAAGTCAATTTCGTTCATAATGATGAACATGATTAATAGTGCATAATTAGATTAGATAAGTATTTAGTGTTATGATTGTGATTTATTAATATACAATATAAATCAAGGTTTCGTGAACTGATACTTTGTTTAAATGTTTTCTTTTCTTTTTCAGATATTTTTGTGAGGTTATATTGTCATTGAAAAAAGTTTGAATTATAAAAATTTATGATATACAGTATTCATTATGCTGTGAAGTAAGAATATTTATTAAGTTAGCAGAATACCTGGTGCAAGCGGAAGATTTTTATTTTGATAATAAGTAATTCATCTCCTAGTGTGAAGGATTGTTTTCTTATGGAGGATCGTCTCCTTATGGAGGACTATCCACCTCTTGCTGTGAATTATAGACTCTTTCTCTATCCAGATGGGATGGAATGTACCATAAAAAAAGTGTTAAAAAATGAACTTATTATAAGTTATATACAGAAAGTGATTGTGTTATTTTAAACGAGAATAAAATTATGAAAAGTATTATCAAAACGATTATTATGTGAAGTTGAAAAAAGTGCTAAAAAGTAAATGTCTACAATTAAAATTATAATATTGAAACTTTTGAAAAACCAAATACAGCTGCTGAGGTAAACTGTTGAACTTTCATTCATAAATAGCATAATCTTTTTTTACTACTTACGAAGAATTTACAAATGGATAGTGATAGTGTCTTTTATATTCCAAATGTTGATATGTTCACAAGAGAGAAAAAATTATTTGAAAATGAGGATATTATTTTTAATAGAGGTGATTTTTCAACTATGTTCTGGTTGTCAGTGTTGGTTCAATTAGGAAGTTGACTCAAGAGTGCAATAAGTTTTCCTATTTGCTGACTTCCATAGCATTTTGACGATAATCATTGATTATACTGAAAGTGTTTCGATTGTCATTTTTATTTTTTTAAATGTGAACAGTTGTATCAGAGATGATTTGAACTACGATTCTTATGAGTAGTATTTATTAAATTGAAAGGTAGTTCAAGTTTAATAGATTACAGCGTAACTCAGCATAGTGATTATTGATATAATCTCTAAATTAAAACTATGTGTGAGGATTGTTTCGAATGTAATTCATTACTAAATGAATTTTAGTGTTGTATTGGTGATAATTTGTGTATTAAATTATTTGAACAGGTTATGCCGTTCAATCTGTATATTATAATAATAATACCTGTAAACTTTGTGAAAATAAGGAAAAATGTGAGACTCGTGGTTTGAAGCCCAGCTATCTTAATACTTAGACGGACATTCAGTTGAAATAATAAGGAAAAATGTGAGACTCGTGGTTTAGAGCCCACCTGTCAAATATACGTAGACCGACATTTAGTTGAAAAAATAAGGAAATAAGATATTATTCTCTATAAGATCCCCTGGCTGAATTATTTTCCCTGCATAATATATGAAATTTCTTGTATTAGTTTAACTATAACTCATTATAAAAGAACTTGTGAAAGTCTCAGAATGTCACAGGCCTTGGTTTCTCTGTGATAAATAAATATAACAGCTCATTTATTAAAAAGCACAAGTTTATTAATTAAACATGACTTGTTTATCGCATCAAAAAATTTAGGTAAAACAGTGAAATATTAGCATAATTCATCGAAATTTTGTTGCACTACATTATAAAAATGCTATAGAATATCCCCATATAATCTGTTTTAACATTTATAATAATTAAAATAAACTAAACAAGATTTTATAATTTAAAAAGCGCACCCGGGTGCCATATACTCCATATTTAATAGTTTCAAGGATATTTGACTTATTTAAAAGTCAATAAACCATTAATTATAACCAATACATCCATGCTCATTATTTATCTTTGTTTAGTTTTATTTAAAATCAATTTTAAAAAGCATTTTTTAAGAGAGAGCAAATTAAGCTCTAGCAGATGGGACTATCTTTCCATCTCCCATAAATGCATAAATGTACCAAAATTAGACTTTGGAACAAATTAAAAAATTTTTAGGAAAGATTGACGGTAAAAAAAGTAGATGAGAATATTCTATGGGATCTAGCGAACAAAACAGAGTAGGTCAGAAAAGCCAAAAAAACATTCATTAGATGTGAAAATAATGTTGTAAAAGAAAAAATTACAGCAACGGGAAAAAACTTGTGTCTTCCGATAAGGAAATCTTTTTTATAAAAACGCCTAGAGAACTGGGACTTGATGTCTGAGTTAAAGAATTTATCGATAAATACACACGTTTTCTCTACTTCGGCAGCTTTGTTTCTCACATATGAGAACTCAAATGAAAGCTTTTAACAGAACTATCAAAATCACATCAGGAGCATATTTTGTGAAATGGCTTCTATCAAAAGATAGTGGGAAGTGAAAGTTCGGAGTCATGAATTCCTCAACGAAAATTGTTCTCCCGGAGAAAAATGTTCTCCGCGGATACATCACCGTGTGACGTCAGTCCTACTAGATATAGATATACTACTACTTTGCATTATGTGGTACAGACGACGATTACACAGTACAATAACACAGTGCTAAAGAAAAATGTATATATGTCAGCAGTAAATTATAAGTGTTAATAATTAAATAAATCAGTTCAATCTAATATAAATTTAATGCAAATGTATGTTGCAAAAGTTGCAAAAGTGTTTGGTAAAGTCGATTTTCTATGCAATCAGAAGCAATCACCAACTAATAGTTTATAAAATTAGATAAGTATTTAGTTTTATTTTTTATAGATATTCAATATAAATAAAGAATTTGTGAACTGATTCTTTATTTAAATATTCTCTGTTATTTTTCAGATTATGAGTTTATGAAGCTGTCAGTTTATATATAAAAGAAGTAATTGTGACAAGAGAATTTTTATTGAAGGTCTGATATTGAGATCTGCAGCATTGTGAAAAAAGTATATTTTCTTTAGTTTATACCTGTCTAGCAGAAGTGTAAGTTTTTTTATTTTTACATAAGTAAACATTCGTTTCTTCAAAACATCATATTTTATTTTGTTTTATTTTACAATTTTAATTTTGCCCTCCTTGTGGAAGCCTGTTTCTTGGAGCATTAACTCCTCCTCGCTGTGCTCAATTGTTGCCCCTCCTTCCTCTACTGCGACCAGACTGCTGCGTTCTTTGCACGTTTGAAGATATTAAATAATTTAAAAATTGTGCCAAATTTTTTAAATTTTGATCATATACTTTTATACAGTTTGTGGTGCAGACGACGATTACAATAACAGAGTGAGACAACGATGACAATAACACAGTTTATTAATATATCAGCAAGAAATTCTATTTATTAGTATATATTTCACTTTATATATAAACTTCTCAAATATATACGAAATAGTCATTTCACATGCCGAATTTTTTTTTTGAGGCACTTTTGCCATATAAATTTGTGACGTACGTGATCGTTAGTTCATCAGCTTTCGACTCATGTATAGTTTTTAGAATGAATCATTAATTAACATTGTAAAAATAGCAACAAAACCGTGCAAGTCTCGCGAACAGTATATTTGTATGCGAGTTATTTTGTTTTCCAGAGTTTGTGATTAGCAACAAACCATTATTTATTGTTAATTATACATCGATAAACATTCGTACGTTCCTATTTTTGCGAAAATTAATTATTTATAGCGGTAAAATATGTAAATTAAGATTCTACATGTATCAGTACATCTATAGCGATACTGAAGCTCGGACGACTGGTGGGGGTAACTCACTGCTTCAGCGTCGGAGCAGTTTCGCTCACCTGTATAAAAGCGCGGGTCATTCCGGGAAGAGCATTCATTCATCCACTGAAACTGGAGCTAGAAGGAGCAATAAGTCTAGATGCGGAAAGCCCTAGATGCGGAACATTGAGTCTCCCGCATGGGAAGTTCTGCACTAAGTCAGACTGAGCGCTTGCATATCCTTTACTATGCGCTGGATTACCCTTAGACTCAATACGTGGTCTAAGAGGGAAAAAGCGATTTTTAAAATAAGATTGATAATAAAGAAATTAAATAAATTCTAGTGAGACGCTAACACATAGCGTTGCGTCTATGTTAAGCGCTCACGCCTTTTTTGCTTCCTGAATACCTCGAGATCCAGTGTGTGATCTCGGGTGGAAAGGGATTTAAAATCAAAAATAAATTTTGTCTTTTCAGCTCGATTGTTTTACCAGGTATTGCGTCTTGCTAAAGAATAATCTCCAGTACGTGAGGATCAAGTAGCCGTCCAAAGCTAAAGTCTTCATATACTCAAAAACGCATTGCGTCGTTTTATGTGTAGAGAAGCAACGTACATAACGTCACATATATAATTCATCGTTTGTTGCTGAATGTGTACAATGCAATACGTCATTGTACATATAAGTAACTAATTAATACAATTCAATTTAAATCTATCCGCGACCTACGCTGAATTATTCGCCCGGTATCCCAGACCATGTAAAATTAAATAATTTTTTGAGCAAATTCTCTTCTCTATTTCCAGCCTCTTTTTATTCTCCGTTACCTCGGAGGCGGGAGCGTTTCAACATATACTTATTCATGTGTGTATACAGTGTTCATCTGTCGCAGGGATACCAACTGTCGTCTGAGTAACTACGGGTATATACTTTTAGTTTTAAGCTTGTATGCTAAAATATTAGGAAATCTAATGTTTATTATAGATTTTTATTATTTTTTTTAAACTGTAGCCATCAAAAAGTATTTTCTTCCCAGCATGAATTAAATATTTTTAAAATTTAAGTTAAAAAAAAACGTTTCAGTTATGTGTGTGGATGGTGTGTGTTTTAAGTATGATTATGTGATAATCATTATCATTTTTGTGATAAATTATTAGTGTTCTAGAAAAACATATTGTTTGGAAAAACTATTTTTGTAGATCCTAGATGGATAATAAAGAAGTGTCACTGCAATAGATGCAAAAAGAAGAAAATCATTCTTCAGAAGTATGATTCTTGGAAGGAAACTAATGCTTTCTTTAAGTTTGTTTCAAACGTTTGAGATGCTGTCTACATTAAAATGTATTAACTTTGTTTGCCTTAAGGGGTTATGACAGGGTTAAAATTATGATACTATCGATTTTTTTTTAATTCACTTTTATCACAGTTAATAGTCCGTAGAATATGTTGCTGAAAGCCGTTTTTTTGCTCAAACAATTTGCCTTGAAGATACAAACTCAAAACTGATAAATATTTTTGTAGCAAATTTTCAAAAAATCGAGAATTTTAAATATTTTAACAAGACTAAACTTGTGGAATTAATTGTTCTACGACGCATCTTATAGAGTAGTTTCATGAGAAATCTGAATGAAAATACGACATAAAAACCATGTAAACAACAGTTTTTTTCCCAAGAGTTATTAATTTATTTTTATAAAATATTAACTTTTCTATGTGTGATTTTATATTATTATTAAACTCGATGTGTTAAAGTAAAGGCATTCAAGAAATTTGAATTTGCCACCCGAATATATTACGCCTTCTTGCCCAACGTCGAGTCGAGAATGAAGGTTGCTATGTGATCGGCATAGTAGAATTTTCTGAGAAGCAGCCAAACAGCTGTTTTTCATCCAACCTTCAAGTCACCAGATCAGTGCAGTATGTCTGCTAGCAGCTGTAACAATTAAGTGCTTATAACCTCAATGGTATTTTTAAGTATAAGAACTTCTACAGAGTACAGCAATTATTCAGATAAGTATTGAAAACTAATAAGTTATAATTTATCCTTAAAGAGCTTTTTCTTTGTTTCTTTATTTTGTACTTTTAGGTGCACGAGTTCAAGACAACAAGATGGGCCTATTATTCTGACTAACTGGTGTATTATTTTGTATGCTTACTAACAACTTGAAATGATTTTGATAATGGTTAGTACTGCACGTAATTGTAATCATTAGTATAACTTGATTATGAATAGGTAACGATAACTTTTATTTTATTTTCAGCTCCTATATACTATTATTACACAGCATGATGTACGCGTACCACCAAATATGCTTTATTGCATGTATATTTGAGTACCAAAAACAAATGAAGGTATGCTGGATAGTTTCTGTAAGTATAACTGAGTTTATTTGTATGATTTACATCAGAAACTTTAAATGCATTTTACTCGGATTTTTTTCATGATTTTTTTTCTACTTGCCGCAGGTTTTCACAGCAATGGCTGGATCAAATGGGTTCAAATTTTGGAGAAACCTTTGGAATAGGTTTCCTCACAAACTAAGTGGAGCAGAATTGGAAAAAGATAAGTTCAAAGTGAATATTACGTATGTTTACATATGTAACATTCACTAGAATTGTCAATATATGTGTGATTAATTATATTAATTTTGTGTTTTTCAGGAATGTGCTCCGCTTAGTATGAGACCAGACTTATGGAGGAGATAAACCACTTGGATTCATGTAGATCGATGGTGCGGATCCTACAAATTCTTGCGGCAAGTAAATAAAAATGATGAAAATCATAATTTTTGGTAAGTAAATACCTTTAATTGTTTTTAAATATTACACTCACTTAATGCATATTTTTTATGCATAAAAGTGATGTGTGATACTTATATTTCAAAGGAAAAATATAATTTTTAATGTACCTATATATGTTAATTTTTTACAGCACTAATGATTTTTCTTTTTTTTCAGGTTTAAACCCTGTCATAACCGCTTAAGGAATTCCTTGTCTACAAAGAATCGCAGTTTGTTTATGGGAATATTGGGTGTTGCATCTGTAAGTCAAACATTAACAAGTTTTTTGAAGCAATGTCAATAACAATTATTTAAATTATTGTATTCTAGGGATCTTCCTCTGCTTTAATCAAAAAAGCTTATGGGCAATTGTCGTTGATTCTCCATCTTAATAAAGAGACTGGAAATGAAAAAGCATTTATGAGGCTAACCATGGATGAATAAACACTATGCCAGTCGACTGGACAATTATATAGTAAGGTAAATTAAACAGTTTGATTAATTTTCAGCTTATCAAGCTTCAACGGATCAAGAGGCAATGGCAAATTGGGAAAAGTATGAAAATCTCGATGGTTTAGGTGCCATGGGTTTTAGTATAGCCTTGTTTTTTCTGGCGTTCCATCATCATTGTGGATTGCTGAAAAGGAAAATTGTATGTAGGCACTGGGAGCTTATGCACTAGAGTTAATTTTGACATTGCCTATCGCTATAGATATGTGGTGGCACTGAAGTATCAAATACACTAGCGATCAGGATCTACTTGCTACAACAAAGATGTACTACGTGTTCTTCCATAATACTCTTACTATGACTTTGAAGAGAATAATTATGGTTCTTGGAGTATTTTTTGAATTTGATAAAAAGCACAATGTTGTGTTGTTGAATTAGAATGGATAAGCAGTGACACTAAATCATTGGTTTTGGTACTTTGACAATATTGAATCTTGATGGTGCAACGAATTTAGTATGATCTTTAATGATTGAATAAAAATTTAAGTTTAGTTATTACACACAAAATATTTATAATTGCAATCGTTAATTCTTAGGTTCAATTTTCTATATCAGAGGTAGTTAGCATTGTTTACTGAAGTGAGCCAGGTAGTCCACGTTTAGCAATTTACACACTATGTTTGATAAATTGAAAAATATTAAGAATTAGAAGATTGGATTGCACATTTTACATCTGGTACTTTTTGCTTTGTATAATTTTGTCAAACATGCAAAGTTAAATGTTAATTAAAAGTTTCATTAATATTTTTTTTCAATGTCTTGTCAAATAAATAATGCTTATGGACAATCCAGTCTAAAAGTCTTTAGGCTACCACTGCTCTAGGAGATGTATATGTAAATGATCCTATTTTGATAGAGGTAAACTTTCATTTCTACGTAATAGTATAGAATTTTTAATGATATTGAATGAATCATGTTAAATTATTTAAATGCATGTATTATTGTTTTTAGGAAAATTAGTATGGGAATGGTTTACACACTCAGGAACTAGATGCAGTTGGAAAAACTTTACCATTTGAAATTACACTTCAAAATGGTTTTAGTTCTGGCAGTTCATTAAAAATTTCAGTGTGCATTCACGATAATGCTGATCGGTAAATAAAAGCTATGTTATTAGCTTTTTTCTTTAATTTCTTATATTTATAAAATTTATTTAATATTTTAGAATATTATTTAATCTTGTTTGTCACACTGTCACCAATAATAAGTACAAAAAATGTGTAGATATCAATGATGTAGCTTTCCATATTAATCTTCGACTGAATGAAAGCTTAATTGTCAGTAATGCTTATTAAAATAATCAATGGGGTGATGAAGAAAGAGGCAGCGATTGTCCGCTCCGTGCTGGTTCAGAATTTATATTAATAATAAATTGTGAAGATAGAGGATACAGAGTATTTATAAATAATGATGAATTTACTTTTCATAATCATAGAATACAACTCCAAAATATTACTTATTTACGTATCAAAGGAAAAATGACACTGTGTAGTGTACTTTATAAATCAAATGTTGTAAGTACTATGAGTAATGTATACATGTAGAATTTTTCATGTGAATATTAATGTGTAAAGCTACTACTTTATATAATTCAAGTGATTATTGAATCAATATCAATCTTTTGACGACAAATAGGAGGGCATCTCAAAATAGTAGAAGTATTTGATTCATGTGTAATATGGGAAATAGGATATGACAATACTGCATGGGTTTACACTGGAGAGTGGGGTGGTACTTTCTTAAAAGGTACGTTTTTCTGTTGCAAATGTTCAAATTTTATACCAATGCGTGTAGGTATTACGATGAATTAAGTAATAAAAATTAACTTTTTACTGTTTTGCAGGATTAGATTTTAGCAATAATGGCGTAAATGCAATGGTAGATACTCATAATTATTTTGTTTATGAAATTCAGCGCTGGAATTTAGTAAATGGTTACACGTCCCACGGCTTACCTATCGATAGATATATGTGGAGTAATGCCTTTGGTTTTTAATAGATTTCACAACGTATACCGTTGGAGATAGAAACATTGGCAGAAAACGAGCTCATATCGAGAACGTTCTTTGTTCATTTATCACTTATGAATTCTGTATCCAGGCAGGAAACGAACTGGGTACGGTCCATCATCCCTACCTGCGCCTCAATACAGTACATCCTCAGATAAGCCAATCGTCGCTCCGTCTAACATTTTTTTAAGTTGTCTTCGAAAATATTTATTTAATGTTATAAAATTCGATTTTAGATTATTAAGTCGATTTAAACGCATTTGTTTGATATAATGTTAATAGAAAAAAGTTGTATTTCTATGAGATGTACAACTTTTCTATTTATATAATAGAAAATAATTCATATTTTAATGTTAAAATTCGATTTTAAGTTACTAAGTCGATTTAAACGTTTTTGCTAGCTTTGATGTTAATAGAAAAAAATTGTATTTTAATAAGATCTACAATTTTTCTATTTAATTTTTTTTATAAAATGCATTGTTTTTAAGTATTATGCAAAAAAGCTGATTTTTTAATTAAAAAATTCGATTTTGGTTCGTTAAGTTAATTTGTACGCATTTTTCAGCTTTGTTGTCAATAGAAAAAAGTCGTATTTTATCGAGTTAAATAGAAACGTTGTAGAACTCTCTACAACTTTTCTATTTAACTTTTTATTGTAAAATGCATGGATTCAAAATTATGGCCTAAAAACTGTTTTAAGCTTTGTTTTTTGAAGTAACCGTATAATTAATGTAGGTATAGGATCTGGCCCAAAATAGTACCGTCACCTTATCATTTATTAGCACTAGGGGAGTTTCTAAAAAAATATTAGCTCAATCGCAGTTGATTTCGGGGCGATAACCAAATCACAAGCCATTTTTTTGTAAAAAATGCACATAAAAAAACAAAAAGCGCTAATTTTGCTATTTTTCAATTCGCGTATTCTCCAAAAAGTTTCAACCTAATCGGTTAAAAATTAAGGGAGATACGACTCATTACATAGTTCGCGATGACAAAACTATAAGGCTCTCCCGTGTCGCATTCGGGCCTAAAAAGTTGAACAAATTAAAGTGATTTTTACCTCTGAGAATCTTGCTTCGTATAATGAACAACATCAATATGAGTTTTACGTACAGCTCGTATGTTGGACGCTCTGGGCATTACTTGTATAGGTAGTGCACGATATATACCAGTAATAAGAACTCAGCTATCACCAGCACATACTGCATCTACAAGGACATTGCACGCAAATAATAAAATAGTTTGAGGTATTCAGCTTGCAGACATATCAGGTTCTTCTTGCAATTTTACCTTTTAAGTATGTGTGAATATGTGTATAACACAATATTTAAAGACTTTATCCCTCGGTGTTTTTTAATATTTCATAAAAGAGTCTATCGATCTCTCCGAGGCAAGTGTTGGGAAAAAAGGTAAAAATTAATTTATACCATTTTTCCTTTTGTTTCAATGTTTCGGTGAATACTGTCACCCTCTTCAGGTAACTGTCAATTTTTATTTTAATAAATAAATGAGCACAATACAATTACAATATGTGACAAATTATGACTTACATATAGAGGAGCACAACAACCTATTGATCGAACGTGTTTCTTCCCCGGCCAATCTCAGGCGGGGGAAGGAGAAGCGAGAAGCAAAGAGACGGACTAGTATTGTTCCGGCTTCCTCGACTACTGTTTCGATAATAAGGAAACAATAGGTGTAGCCAACGCTTTTATATCAGCGAGAAGTCTCGCTAATTTTCGAGCCGTCTGTTTACAAGTGACGTCAATGCTCGCCGCTCTCACACATGTTTACAAATTTTAAAGTCGTCTATAATCCGTTTTGTTTTTGAATCGGTGTAATAAGTGTACGAACATGTCATTGAGTTTCTGTGTATCTTCATTTTATTGATACCATTATCCTGCATTTTTATGTGTAACATTTCTGAAACAAGTCTTTTATTTAAATTGCTTTCTTTATCTTTGCATGAACAACGTCATGTATGAACAACGTCATACATGAACACAATAGTAAATTCAATCATAGTATCAATTTTGAAAAAATAAATATTAAAGATAAAGAAAGCAATTTAAATAAAAGGCTTGTTTCAGAAATGTTACACATAAAAATGCAGGATAATACTATCAATAAAATGGAAGATACACAGAAACTCAATGACGTGTACACACACTTATTACACCGATTGAAAAACAAAACGGATTATAGACGACTTTAAAATTTGTAAACATGCGTGAGAGCGGCGAGCATTGACGTCACTTGTAAACAGACCGCTCGAAAATTAGCGAGACTCCTCGGTGATATAAAAGCGTTGGCTACACCTATTGTTTACTTATTATTGAAACAGTAGTCGAGGAAGCCGGAACAGTAATAGTCCGTCTCCTTGCTTCTCGCTTCTCCTTTCCCCGCCTGAGATTGGCCGGGGAAGAAACACGTTAGATCTATAGGCTGTTGTACTCCTCTATATGTAAGTCATAATTTGTCACATATTGTAATTGTATTGTGTTCATTTATTTATTGAAATAAAAATTGACAGTTTCCTGAAGAGGGTGACAGTGTTCACCGAAACGTTGAAACAAAAGGAAAAATGGTATAAATTAATTTTTACCTTTTTTTCCCAACACTTGCCTCGGAGAGATCGATAGACTCTTTTATAAAATAATTTTACCTTTTGTTTATATGAATGGTGACTTCGACTTTGAACAAAAGGAAAGCAATAGTCATTGTTACAATTGGTATAAAGCAGATTTATTGATACGACCTTTGTAAATCTCAACTTTAGATCTAAATGAGCAAACAATGCATTTGAAGATATCGTTTCTCATCTCAGAATAAAATTTGTAGTTCGTATGACCATACGAGTGACAGTTACTAACTAATCATGTCGTTAGGATTGAATATACATGTGCTTGTTGTTTTGGCATCGGTAAAGGGTCTCACTTATATTTGAAGTTTCAAAATATCTGATGCTGGATACTTTTCATAGAACATTTCATTAACTAGTATGTCTCTTGTTGGTATAACTTCTTGAGAATGAGATGCTAGCTGCTTGTACAGATTCTCATCAATGCTTGTAAATGAGCACAGTTAATATTTATAAATGGTTTCCCCAATGTATGGATTTCTTCTAATTTTTGCGTGTATAATGATTAAAAAATATTTATATTTACGGGTGTTTTCGTATTTGTTATCATTATTTTCTCAGGATCAATAAAACTTTGAAAATCTCTTAAACTGCTCTTTGCAACGATTGACTACTATATTGGTTCCCCATATCACAAGTTGGGGATAAGCTGGATATTCACTTTCACAAGTTATAACAGGTCCTGCGGCTGCACCTTCAACAATTAAACAATTGAAGTCTTTAACATCACTTGACAATAAGATCTACTCTCGCTGTACTAGCAGAAGTTTGTTGTGTGCACTGTTCTCCTGAAGCTAACTTTCTTCAACTTTTGAATGCTCCTCCCGAAGAAAATCAGAAGTAAATCTCTCGTAGCATCTGAATTAACTGGATTCCCATCGTCATTTTTCAACTGCACATGAATATATCTATATATACGCTCTGCTGTACTCTCTAGGGTGAAACTTGTTTTTTACTCTAACCTTCAAGCCAGCTCTGAGTAGAACGTCTTGCATCTCTTATTTTGGAATTCCATTGCACTTTTTCTGCTTTAGCTTTTGCATCCCTGCCAATGTTTTTTACTGTTGCTGCTTAGAATGAATAACTAGAACTAAATACCGTTGCAAGTCTTTCATTATATCCTTTTATTTTATTGCAGTCCACGACCCACGTCCTTACATCTAATATGCATGTATATATGATAGTCGCGGCCACGACTTTGTTTATACTTCCTGACTTCTTTGTTTTTTCCGCACACGGCACGGAGGTTATTGAGGAAGGCGGCGAGGGATTATACTAAGTACATATATATATATATATATATATATATATATATATAATAAATGATACTTTATTTAACTATTGTTCTTACAAAGCTATATATAAAATATACATTTCTTTTACTTATTTTTTTACATTTTGCTATTTTGTACATTCACTTTCATTTTTATACTAATATTTTAACTTATCTCTATGCATGTTTCTGTAAGTGTGTGTATCGTTGAGTGTGTGTATGTTTAAACGTGTCCTTGTATATGTTTTTACTTTGCTTTTTCTACTTTCTTCTCTTATTTTTCTTGATTTTCTTCTTTTCTAGTGTTTTCTTCCATCTTATACTTTTCTTGTTCTTCTTTTTTCTTCCTTTCATACTCCTCTATTTGCTTTCGCATTTCGCTTTCTATCTTGCTGGTTTCCATCCAAGACTCAATCCGCTTCTTTCTTATAACTTCTCCTTCTATCTTTTTTAAAGCTTTGGTGTCTCTATCCCAACCGTACCACTGATCATCTATCATGATCATTTTGTTTTCTCTTGGCACTGCACACCACCTTCCTTTCTTTTTTCTTTCCTCTTCTATCTCTTTTGCTTTTCTTAATAGATATACCTTGTTCTCTCTTTCTTCTCTACTTAACCATTCATCTACATAGTAAATTCTTTCTTTTCTGGCCATCAATCTCCACTGCCATAGACGGTCCCTGTCCTCTTCATTTTTAAATGTGATCGTCACTTTATCCTGATTAATACTCTCTTTCTTCCAGGGTGTAGCACCTATTTTTCTTTCAAGCCAGCTTCTCAAAGTTTCTGCTTGCCAATCCTCTCCTTTTTGTATGTATAGGGTCAGCTTTCTTTTCTTTCTTTCCTGCTCTACTTTCTCTTCCTCCTCTTCTTTCTCAATCTCTTTCTGCGATTTTACTTTCTTCTCTAATTCTTTTACTCTCTTTTCTAAATCTTCTACTTTTATTTCCAATGCTTTCTTCTGGTTTTCCTCTTCTTCTTTCTTTCTAGCACTGCTTTCTTCTCTTTCTCTTATTTCTCCCATCATTGCGATGAACGTAACCTCCAGCTCTCTTACTCTTTCAGTTAGATTTTCATTTGTTTTCTTCAGCTTTTCTACTTCTTTTCCACCCATTTTCTTTTCTTTTTTCTTTCACTGTTCTTTTTCTTCTCTCTATTTTCTTTACACTTTTTTCTTTTTTCTTTTTATCTGCAGCTTGCGTCTTGAGCTCTTTCAATTTTTGTTTATCCTCTTTACTTTGTTGCGTTTGCTAATTCTCTTTTGGTGTCCCGCCATGTGCGTGTTCTTAAATCTCCTTCTTTTTGCCCTAAGGTCTGTTCGGTTCTTTCGCTTGCCTCTTCTCAGTTTCATGGTTTGTTCGTATATGTGCAATCACATTCTCACTCTTGAACTCTATTTTCTTCCTGTTTTCTTTTCCATCTTATTTTATGCAGTATCGCTAAATTTTCATTTTTCCCATTGATTATTTCCTCTACTCTTTTATTTGTTTTAGTACTTTCACATTCTTCTATTATATGCTTTAATGTTTCTTTCTCTTTTTTACATAGTCTACATTCTTTTTCTTTTTCTTCCAACCAATATTTGCATGCGCTGCTTTCACTTCCTAGTCTATATCTAGCTTGTATCTCTAGCATGTTTTTCTTTTTTTGTATTCCTCTTCTTAGATATTCTTGCTCTTCTTCGTATATATTTATCACTCTTTTTATTTCTTCTGAGAATCTTGATTTCTGCATTTGTTCTGTCCATTCTTGTCTATCTATGTCTTTTCCTGTCTGTGTTATTTCTGCCCAAAGCGTTTTTTCTTTCATCTTTTCCATATATCCTTTAACAGACCATCCTCTTTTTTTTAAGAATTCCTCTCTATATTTTTCAATTCCGGTTCTTTCATTTTCTCCCATGTTCCTCAAATTTTCTCTTTCCTTTTCTCTCCAGCATTCTCTTAGTATTGATCCTTCTTTTTGCACTCTTAATTTCTCTTCGTATTTTAGAGCTCTTTCTCCTGCTTTTATCGCTATATTTTCTCTTCTTGTCTCTAGCATCAAGCTATGTTTTGGGGTGGTCTTTTCTATTTTCAATACCCATTTCAGGTATTTATCTTGTATTCTTTCTATCTCTTTATACTCCTTCCATCCCCATATTTCTGCTCCGTATAAAAGAATCGATTTCACTAATGAATCGAACAACCTCATCCTTAAGTGCCAATTATCTTTAAATAATCTTTCACCTATACTCCAAGTCTTTCCAAGCACTGCATTTGCTTTTGCTCTTATGTACTTTATATGTTCTTCATCTTTATTGTTTTCTTTCAGCTTATTCCCAGATAGTTGAAGGTTTTTACTTGCTCAATTTCTTTTTCATTCCACCTGAAGGTTTCTTTCTTCCTTCTTCCTCCAGCTTTTCTTCAAATCATAATTTTCGTCTTATCTACGTTTAGTTCTAGTCCTTTCTTTTTGATGTATTTCTTAAATCTTTTTATCATCTTTTTCATTTCATCTTCTGTTTCCGCCATCAAGACTACATCATCTGCGTAACTTATACTATATATTTTCCATTTTCCAATTATTAGTCCTCCTTCTTGCCCTTTTCTCATTTCTTTTTCTAGATCCGACATTGCGATATTAAAGATAGTTGAACTTAGAGGGCATCCTTGTCTTACTATGTTTCTTCGTATATCTCTTTTACCTTCTTTATCAATTGTTTGTTTATTTTCTTATCTTTCATCATTCTCCATATTTCTTCTCTCTTTATTTTATCGAAAGCTGCTTTCATGTCTGCAAAGAGTAATACTGCTTTTCCTTTTTCTTTCTTAATACTTTTTCCTACAGCAGTTTTAAGTGCATATATTGCATCTATTTTTCCTCTTTGTGTTCTAAATCCCATTTGTGTTTCGTCCAATATCTCTTTTTCTTCTATTTCTTTTCTAATCTTCTTTTCTAAGATATCTGCATAAATTCTATATCCTGTATCCATAAGTGTAATCCCTCTATAATTATTTGTTTCATGTTTATCTCCTCTTTTGTATAATGGCTTTATTATTCCTGTCTTTCATTCTTTTGGAATATCATCATCTTTCCATATTTTTTTCAATATCTCTGTTAGTTTCTCTTCGATTTTCTCTTCTCCATAGATCCATGCTTCATTCGTTATTCCATCTTCTCCTGCTGCTTTTTTCTTCTTTAGCTTTTTTATCCCTTTTTTCACTTCTGATTGCTCTATGCCTATTTCTTCGTTGCAATTTAATTCTTCCGTATTTTTTCCTTTTATTCTATCTTTTGTTATTTTTTTCTTTCCTTCTAATAGCTTCTTAAAGTGTTCATCCCATTGCTCTTCTGAGATTTTTTCGCTTATGTCTTTAATTTTCTTATTTCTTTTTTTATTTACTATTTCCCAGAAATTTTTGTCTTTTTTCTTTTCCTCTATTTCTTTTATCAGCATGTCTCCTGCTTTTTCTTTTTTCTGTTCAATTAGTTTTTTATAGGCTTTTCTTTCTTCTAGGAATTCATCTTTTGTCCTTATTCCTCTTCTCCAATTCCACAATTTTTTACAAACTTCTTTTTTCTTTCTTCTGCATTCTTGATCCCACCAGTCCTCTTCCTTCTTTATTTTTATCTTTTTTTTCTTCATTAACCTTTTTACTTTGTCTTTTAGGTCAGTCCAGCTCTCTATGTTGCCTATTTCTTTTATTCCTTCTTTGTATATTTCTTTCGCTTTTTCTGACCAATCTATTACCTCTTTTGCTTCTTCTTTGTTTTGCTCAATTTCTTTGTTCTCCTCTATTTTTATGATTAATGGGAAGTGATCTGAGATCCACTTTTCCCCAATCGTCATTTGCTTTATTATGTCTCTACCTTCTTCATTTGTTATTCCATAATCTATTACTGAACAGCCATTTCCTCCAGCGTATGTCCATTCACCATCTTCATCACCTTCTATTTCTCCATTTATTATATGGAGTCCTAACTCTTGCAACTCTTCTATCATTCTCTTGCCTTCTTCATTTAGGATATTGTCTTTGGACTTTCTTCTATTTTGATCTTCTTCTTCTATTTCTCTTCCTCCTTTATTAGCGGTTCTTGCGTTGAAGTCCCCTGCTATAATTTTTTTTTCCTTTGTTTAACTCTATCATTTTTTCTATTTCATTCCAATTTCCTTGGATTTCCTCTTTCATATAGGTGATTGCTATATTCATTTTGTTATCCTTATTTTCAATTTCTGCATGTATAAATTCATTTGTTCTTCCTTCATTCCATACTATGTTTTTCTCTTCATTTCTTCTTATTGCAAGTGTCATCCCTCCTCTCGCTCTTCCTCTTTTACTCTTTTTTTCTTTTTTGGCGTGCTTTATTCTTAATTCATAACCTCCAAGGTTTTTTTCAATTATTTCTCTATCATCCTCTTCGATCCATGTTTCCATAAGTCCAATTATATCGTGTTTCCTGATATAATCCCATTCTTTTTTTCTTAGTTTTTTCACACCTGCGATAATTCATATTATTATACTATTTTCTTGTTTTTTTACTTCTTTTTCTTCTTGTTTCTTTATTTGCTATTCTTCCTTTTCTCTTTGGAACCATTTTTCTTTCTGTTCATTCCAGAAGTATTCTTTTCTTCCAATTGTGAATTTATTATACCCTATCCTCACTGTTTCATTACTTTTCTTAACTTCTTTTATTTTGTTCATTACAATTATCTTGTTTCTTCTTTCTTTCCAGGTACTGTCATTATTAATGTAAATCATCTCGTTTTCGCTTTTCAATTTACTTTTGTTTTTCATCACGTTCTCTTTTTCTTCTTTGTTTCCAAGTTTTATTCCCATTCTTTTTTTATTTTCTTCCCCAAAGGTCCATGTCTTTTTTATGGAGAGTTCAACTCCTATTTTATCTTTTATCCATTCCTTTATTTCTCGTTCTTGCCCTTTTTTCCATGTTTTTCCTATTATAATGATATTGTTTCTAATTTTTTCTCTTTCTTCTCTTTCGGCTATCCAGTCTAATTGTCTCTTTCTTCTTTCATTATTTGATTCTTCTTTATCCTCTTCTTCTTTATCTTCTTTTTTTCCTTCTTTCTCTTTTTCTAACTCTTTAATTCTTATTTCCATTTCTTCTATTTTGTTTCCTATATCTTCTTCTTCTTTTTTTTTTGCTGTATTTATTTCTTCTTTTATTTCGGCCTTCGCCTTTTCTACTTCTTCCTTACTCTTTTTTTCTAGCTCTTCTATTCTTTTTTCTAACTTTTTGTTTGTTTTTTCTTGCTTCTCTCTTTCTTTAGCTGCTTCTTTACTCAGAGCGCTGAGTACTTCTTTGATTGAACTTTCTATCATTTCTTTCAGTTCTTTTCTTTTCTTTTCTTCTTTTTCTTTATCTTTGTCCTTGTCATTTTTCAATCTTTCTTCTATTCTTTTCATGCTCGCCATTACTTCTTTGACGTTTTTTTCTAAGCTTTTCGTTTTTTCTTCTTTATCCGTCATTTCAGAATTTTCTTGCTTCTTTTCTTGGCTTTCGCTAGGTCTTCCTTCCCACGTGTTGCTTCTTGTTCTCGTCGGAGTTCTAGCTAACATGTCCCTCCTCTCTATGCTTTTTATACTTTCTTTTTCACTTTTCTCTACTTCTTTTTCTTCTAATTCTTTTCTGTCTTTTCTCTTTACTCTTGGTGCCAGTATTGGGTTTTCGTTATTATTTACGAGGTATTCCTGTTTTTCTTTTTTATTTATATCTTTTTCTTCTTTCCTTTCTTTTGAGTCTATAACCCTATAACCCTATAACCCTATAACCCTATAACTCATATCTTTCCTCTGTTTTTGAAGTGCTTACTTATTTCTTTTTGCGGCTAACTTCAGAGCGCTCAGGTTCCTCAGTTTTGGATTCCTGTGCGCTCTGTCGTTTTTCTTCGCTTCCTAACCTCTCTTATTTTTTCTCACTCCTCAGCACTCTTTTCTCTTACTCTTTTACTTATTTTCTATTTGTTTTTCTTTTGCTCACTTTTAATATTTTTTTTGCTCTTTCTTTACCGCACGTTCACACAATTTATTCTTTATCTTAACCTTTTTTTCAATACATACTACGCTCACACGCGACTCACACGTCCACTCATGCTCGCGGCCATTTTCTTTTTTTCTATATATATATATATATATATATATATATACGTACACACTGGTACACTATGACTAGCAGAAATCTTAAGTCAAAATATGCGCCATATCTGCGCACTGGACATGCGCAGTGGCTTGAAAGCAACCGCATGGAGAAACGCGAGCGGATAATATTTATTTATTTTATAATTCAATATATATTACAAATTATAAACTAAGATAAATACATCCATAATCTGTAATTAATTTGCAATCGAATTGCATTGATTTCGCTCTTCTATCATGTATATTTAATAAAATAATCATATATTATTAGGCTCTCGGAACTCGAAAAAGTTTTTTATTTTTCATTAAATAACAAAACGACACACAATTTTTTGAATTGTTATTGCAAACTTTGCTAACAATTCCGCAATTGAGGCAATTTTTTTTAGTACGATATATGCAAGTTAATCGTGCTGTTCGCTGAGGTCACTCAGCACTTTGTCTCCCTTCCCCTCCTTTCTTGGTCTGAAATTTTCGACAGAGCCCTCATATATCTTTCAGGAGCTAGAACATCCCAAGAGATGTATTCACATCAAAAGAACTCATCTGATGTGATGATTGGGCCATTTCTTTGATTTTACATTTGCACTTGTAACATAACCTGTCAAATGTTGTTAATTTGGGAGTAATTTGATGCCATTCAATGCATCTACTATCTATTTCCTAGTGCATAATATTCATACTCATATTATATTAAAGTGAAAGATTTCTGGTGACAAATAAATGGTAAAACATCGTCATCACTAGTAAAAATTACTAGCTTAACCTAATTTTTTTTACTGAAGGTTAATTAGCATGCCCAAGCATCCAGCCACCATAAAAAATTTAAGATATGGTTGTTCTATGCGGTTTTTTTGGAAGCTCAAAATAAATTAAGACTTTTTTTTAAGTCTTCTTTTCAGTCTTTTTCTTTTATGACTTTCTGCTCTTTAAAATAATTATGGTTTTGTATTTTATGGTTTTTTTTGGCGAAAATTATATTTTGTGTAATACAAACCTGATGCTATGGCGTTTATGGTGGTCTATGGTGTTTCTATGGGGTTTTATGGGGTTTGATGGTTTGCATTTCTATGGTATTTGTTGATATTTCATGGGGTTTTCTGTGATTCCATGGGGTTTTACCTATTTTATAATGCTTTATGGAGTTTGTCCATTTTTCTACATTAATAGCTTATAGGTTTTATAGAATTTCAAATTTTATGGTGTTTTCATGGGGTTTTATGGTGTAACGATATTATGGCATTTTATGATATTTTATGATGTTTTATAAATTTATGAATATTTTATATTTTATGAATTTATAGATGGTAGTTTGGTTGAGGTTCTTAGTAATGGTTATTGTCGAATGAAAAAATATTTGTATATAGTGTACATTGTGTTGGTGTAATAAAATTTAACCAAATTCATTGTATTTTTTGGTTTTATATTGATTTCCTTTCCTTATATGTAGTAATTAATATATTTTAATTTAAATATATATGTGAATAATGTGAATATATTAATTCATAGTTTAAAAATTAAATTTTACCTTACCTATTATTAAATGTAGAAATATTTCATATTAATGGGATTCATTGAAGAAAACAAATATTTATATGTTGAATTAATTTATTTATAATTGCATTTATATAGTATCTGAAAATTATAATCACAATTTCAAAAATTATAATACAGAAATATTATGTATTTATTCAATTACTTATGTGTTACCGTTTGCTTAAAAATAATCATACATAGTTGTAGTATGTATATGTGTATGTGTGTGTATATATACATGTGTATTGTAACGGGGTTTGTCCTCGTTAAATGTACAATTTCTCTACTTTAATCTTCGAAGGTTTTAAATAGAGGAGAACGGGGAAAATGTGCAAATGCTAAATAAATACATACGTAAAATCCGGTAAAATGCTACTACGTATATTATAACCATTGATTTTATAATAAATAAACTCATACACTAGTGCTTCTTCGGCACACAAAACGAGAGCCACGGATGCGACGCGTTGGTGAGAGTGAGAGACAGAGAGAGAGAGAGAGAAAGATAGAAGCTGGTATTTACAAAGCGTCGCCGATGCTTCACGCGCAGCTTCGCAATAATTCGGTAGTCTTGCTCTGTAGAGAGTCTCCACCCGGGAAGTATAATTCGCAGTCTAGATCAGGTCCTAGATAACTGGTAAACAGCGTAATGGCATTAAACGTCGTAAAATGAAACAACGTCCGCGTATATCCTACTCTTTACAAAATGCAGAAACTTGCAACCTCTCTTACGTACTGTTAAGTCCTGACTACTCAATTTAATGCATATAGTCAGGAATATTTATAATTATGATGGGCTATCAGCTAGAAATACCCGCTTCTCACTAATTAAATTATAAAAGCGATAAAATGACTAATCACTTACCTTATGTTGACAATAATTGACCTGGCAAGTTTAGTAATTAGGCTCAGCAGACTGCTAATAATTCAATAAGATGTAAATTCTTGAGGACTTCCAAAATAATTCCAAAGCCAGAAGATTATTGTTGATTTTAGTATATTTATTTCACACTTATTTAAAGTACAAAATAAAACAAAGTTACAATAATCAATATCACGTATCGTGATATAGAAATCAAACTCCGCCAATTTTCGGACTGGCGTGTACGGAGTCGATACAAAATCTTGACTGCCTAATTGAGGGCATTGAGCCTCTTTTAGACACAAAACTTAGTTTATAAATTTACAACATTGTTGAATATTAATTTTTAAACATCTTGTAATTTTACATACAATAACGCGATCTTCCAAAAGTATAACGCTTAGTCTGCGTTTCGCAAGCTCAGCGTCAGCTGAGCTCTTACTTTTAAAAGTGTGCCAATCATCGAACCTCATGCAATTGACATAATCGATGTTGTGATTTCAATTTTGAAATGTTAGCGTTTTGAAAATCATCATGTGTTTTAATAGTTAAGATAGTAAAAAGAGAATTAAAGAAATAACGTCATAGGACGTTACACAACCGGCGCGCTCGATAATCAAATCCAATCTAATTTAACCTTCCTTGACCAGCTTCGCTCTCTCGAGCGCGCTCTCTCACCAAACGGCGCGTTCACAAATCCATCGCTATCGTACAGCTCTCGAACAGCTGGAACAGTCTGAAAACTTACATGCAGATGATTCAAGCGAATAATAAAATAAAGCAAGCATGCGCTGTGGCTATACTCGTCACATGCCCCCCTACCAGTCGTTGGGTAGCTCTCATAACGTACCAGCTCTCACATGCTCTCAACAACATGCAAAAACAATCAAAATAATAAAAATAATGGAAAAAACAAAATAAAGCATTTCTTTGCAAAATAAAAACAAAAGAAAATTTTAAATTAAGAGTTTCAAATAAAACGCATGCAAAAAAAACAAACTTAATTACAAAAATAACATAAGAAATCAAACTTTGATAAAGCATATTAGGTAAATCAATAACAAGACACCCTTGGCTCTCTTATACAAAACAATATATTTTAAAAGAAATTTTAGTGTTGTCACACCAAGCAGCGTAACGCAGTCCAACAGCGAACCGCGAAATCGCTAACGCCGGGGGTGAAATTCTGCATGACGCTCCCGATTCGGACACTCGCGGCCCCGCATTGCCCCTAACAGCCCACAGCCGAAGCAATACTTAACAGGAGCCTTCGCCAGCCTAGCCACTTCCAAATTGGACTGGCGAAGCTTCTCCCTACGCTTCTGGCTTTGATCGTCGACAATTAAGGCACCATTTTCCACCCGCTGCTTTTCCGTTGCGCGTGCCAGCGCTTGTCGCTCCAACTTCCGAGCCTCCACGAAGCGGTCCCAGACTGCCTCCGCAAGTCGCTCGTCGTGGACCATCCTCGGATAGTTTCCGGCCAACTCCCTACCTTCCTCTCCCGTCTGAGCCAGGAATGCGTCCAGCTTCCTTGAGGTCAAGTCGATGCGAAGGCGATACTTCTTACGAAGTTCGCGCACCTCATCGAGTTTACTTCTCAGCTGAGCCCAAACCTGCTCGACGGTCGAGGTCAGAAAGGAGTCAGCCACTGGAGCTAACCCCGAGTCTTCCAGAAAAGTGGGCTTCAGCAGCTTCCTCAACTGCCCCTCCACCAGGCAGACAGATTCGCAGTCCTCCTCCAGAGACTCGGGACGACGGACGAAAATCCTCACCCCCGGAGCTGGCAACGGGATGGGCCTCTCTGACACCTGGGCCAGCACCACTATCCTGGGCTATAGCCAATACGGCATCAGCTGCAGTTGCCTGGTGTTGTCGCTCATGGTCCTGTGATAGATGATAATTGTTGCATTCGCCCTATTTGATCGCATACGTTGCGGAAACAATTCAACTTGCGGCTCTCTCTGTTTCCTAGAACCTTTCGGTCGACCACGTTTCGCATTAGTTACCAGTGAATTTCCGTTTTCGGCTTCTGACGCGTCAGACTCTGCGAAAGTCGCCTCCTCCCCCCCCCCAGGAGCCCTCGTATCACGAGAAACGACGATACGGGTTTTACGCGGCCTACCTCGTTTACGTGGAACATCCACGTATTTACTCAGCGCAATATTTCGCCCCTCACATTCATTCTTCTCGCTAACGATCGCTTCCTTGGTGGTTGAAACGTCTTCTTCTGCAGGATCACCGTCTTCTTCATCAGAAGTATCAACAGTGTCTTTATCTTGACCAGTATCCTCAGCAAACGTGAAATCTTCTCCATGAACATACGGTTTGATGTCGCTAACATGTATCTTCTCAAAGCATTCTCCTTGCTCATTGATCATTGAATAAACATCTCGTCCAACTCTAGCAGTAATCTTGAATGTACCAGCGAATTTAAGTGCAAGTTTAGCATTAATACCTTGAATAGCAGACGATAAAATACGATTACGCTTCCAAACCATGTCATCAATATTAAATGTAACTTATCTGCGTTTCGGGTTATTCGTGCTTGCTTCTTCGATGCATGTTCGATATTCTTTTCAACATCCAATTGCAAATCAAATAATCTACGCATCCGCTCTTCCCAGTTTTTCACTGCAATCTTCTGAGCTTCTTCTCTAGCAGCTTTTTCTTCCTCTCGCTTGGTACTAAGCGGTGGCGCGGGGTTTCTTCCCATGCTTAGGAAAGCTGGACTCACTCCTGTAGACTCTTGCACAGATGTATTATATGCAAAAGTTAACTCGGGCAAAGACTTACCCCAGAGCTTGTGCTCCTCCTCAATAAATGCAGTGATCATCGTCTTAAACGTTCGATTAACACGCTCAACCGGATTCGCCTGAGCATGATATGACGATATCATCTGATGATCAACACTGCTTTCTGTCAAAAATTTCGTCATGACCTTATTGCGGAATTCCATACCATTATCTGACAGAAATATTTGAGGAGAACTAAACCTCAAAAATACACGCTCCTTCAAAGAATTTTTGATGCTAATACCATCAGCTTTACGCAACGGTATAACCTCTATCCACCGGGTAAAAACATCTAACAGGATAAGTAAATAAGTATTTCCATTCTTGGATTTTGGAAATAGACCCATTATGTCACCAGCTACAACTTCCCATGGTCCAACGAGCTTACGTTCTCTCATGGTACCAGTAGGTAACAGCTGTTCCACTTTACACTGTTGGCAGACAGTGCATGACTTGATAAATTTCTGAACATCTTTGTGCATTCTCTTCTAGTAAAAATATCTTGCGACTCACTTATACGTCTTGCGATGACCCAAAAGTCTGGACGTGGGCTCGCAATGCGATTCGCGAAGTATTTGCAATATCTTATCTCTGGACACGACCAGCTTTCAAGCATCTATATCTTCTAGAACATCTTCTAAAATTGGCTCAGGCTTGTAATAATACAGCTTCCCAGCAATAATCTTTCAATCTGGAAATTCGTGAGGTTTTTCTAAAGTTTGCCGATACATTTGTACATAGCACTGATCTTTGATAGTTTTTTGAATATCTTTCAATTGCTTCAAATACTACAGCAACTGCATTACATGCTGCATTATAGTAACGATTTTTATCAAAATTTTGATTTCTTATTATCAGCATTTTTACTTCTGGAGTATTTGTGTTATTGACATTAACTTTATTATTTGCCTGTAATTCGACTTCATGCATCATTTTGTAAGCTTCAGCATAGATTATTTTTTCTTAAATAATTATCTAATTTCCTTAAAATCTTTTCATTGAACATTGAAAAGTAATTATTTTCAATCCCACTTTTGTTTGCTTCTTCATTGTCAATAATATACATTTAACCATATTTTCTTGCTGTATTTTTTGGTGGATGTAATGCGTAAACATCATGATATATTTGTCCACGTATTCGGATAACTTGTGGACCAGGACTGAAAATTTTGTCAAATTTAACGCCAAAACTTGCGAATGCCAACATTTTATTATATTTTCTTATATAATTTCTAAATTGTTTATTTGTTGTTATTAAATATCTTATTTCTTTGGACTATTCATATTTGTCAGGTAAAGTTACTTTACCCTGATGACAAAAGTAATAGAAGTTATTATTGTTTTGATTTTCAAAACTAAAATGTTTTGCTTCACAATGTTCACATTTTAAGGTTATATTGCCAACGTCATTTCCTGGTATTAAAGCTTCATCAATTTCAATTGCTATAAATGCACATTTATTATTTTTATTAATATAATGACGAACAAATGTGGGAGGCAGCCCTGGTCAATAAAACTTAACCTCACTTCTCTTAAGGGGTTATGACAGGGTTAAAATCTAGAAAAAAAAGAAAAATTATTAGTGCTGTAAAAAATGAATGTATGTAGATGCTTTAAAAACTACATTTTTCATTTGAAATATAAGTATTATACATTACTTTTATGCATAAAAAATATGCATAAAGTGAGTATAACATTTAAAAATAATTAAAGGTATTTACTTACCAAAAATCATGATTTTCATCATTTTTGTTTACTTGCCGCAGGTTTCTGAAGGAACCGTACCTTCAATCCTGATAAACCAGAGTGGAAAATCTTCCTTACGGGTCTAGTCATAAACTGAGCGGAAGAGATTCCTGAAAAACACAAAATTAATACAATTAAGTACACATCTATTGACAATATTAGTAATTATAGTGAATGTTACATATGTAAACATAAGTAACATTCACTTTGAACTTGTACTTACCAATTCTGCTCCGCTCAGTTTGTGAGGAAAACTATTCCGAAGGTTTCTGTAAAATTTGAGCCCAATTGGTTGATCCGTTCCTGAGAAAACCTGCGGCAAGTAAAAAAAAATCATGAACAAACTAATTCTGAGTTAAAGTTTATGATGTAAATTATACAAATAAACTCAGCTATACTTACAGAATCTATCTGGCAGACCTTGATTTGTTTTTGGTACTCAAATATACATGTAATAAAGTATATTTGGTGGTACGCGTACATCATGGTGTGTGATAATAGTATTTATAAGCTGAAAATAAAATAAAAATTATCGTCAGCTATTCATAATCAAGTTATGCTTATGAATTACAAGTTAAATGCAATACTTACTATTATTAAATACACTTCAAGTTGTTGAAAAACATGCAAAATAGTACTCCAGGCAGTCAATATAAACTCCCATCTTGCTGGCTTGCACCCGTATACCTAAAAGCAAAAAATAAACCAACAAAGAAAAAGCTCGTTATAGACACAATTATTACTAAAAAGTTTCCAATACTTATCTGAATAATTATTGTACTCTGCAGAAGCTCTTGCACTTTTACAACACCACTGAGGTTATAAGCACTGTTGCTCGAAGGTTACAGCAGCTAGCAGACAAACTGCACTGATCTAGTGTCTTGAAAGTTGGATGAACAGCTGTTTGGCTGCTTCACAAAAAATTCTACTATACCGATCATATAGTAATCTTCATTCTCGACCGGACACTGTGGCGTAACCTGTTCGGGTGGCACATTCAAATTTGTTGAATGCCTTTACTTTAACACATTGAGTTTTGTAACATAAAATCACACACTGAAAAACTAAATTTACGGATTTTATTATATTTTACGGAAATAAATTCATAACTCTTGAAAAAAAAAAACGGTTTGTAAAACGGTTTTTTTGTCGTATCTTCAGTAAGATTTCTCATGAAATCACTCTGTAAGAAGCGTGGTAGAATAATTCTTTCCTCAAGTTTGGTCTAATTAAAATATTTAAAATTCACGATTTTTAAAAAATTTGCTAAAAACAGATTTTTATCAGTTTTTGTTTGTATCTTCAAGGCAAATTTTTTTATCAAAAAACGGCTTTCAGGACCGTATTCTATAGACTATTAACTATGAAAAAAGTGAAGAAAAAAAAAATCGATATTTTCATAATTTTAACCCTGTCATAACCCCTTAAAATAGCAACGTTTCGTCCCTGGTCTGGGACCTTTTCAAGCCTATACGAGTATTTTATTGTACCAGAGAAAGTATACAAAATATTAACAAAATTTCATAGCAAAAAATAATGCAAGAATAATACAAAAATATTTACCAAACATTTACAATAAATGAAATTAAAACTAAGTAGCGAATCGCCACGTGTCACCGCATCTTAAAATTAGTCAGTCTATGAGAGTGATAAGCTAGAATTAGAGCTCACTTCTTCACCCATACTAAGACACTGTGTCGAGATCCACCGGACTAGACCGAAAGGAGCCGAAGTCACTTACATGCAACTACATACCTAACACACCACTCATATAGAGTGAACGCTCCACGTCCTAGCAAACCACGAGTTAAAGAAAAGTCTCACTTATTTTACTTACACTATTATTAATGTAATTATACAATATAACAAAAATTAATTAAAATAATCAAAACTATTGTTTAAAACTTCTCCTTATTAAAAAACTTATTTAAAATAAAATATTGCCTACTAATTAAATTGAAATCCTCTTGTTTAATAATACTATTATTATTCATATTTATAAATAAACTTTCTGAAACTAATCTTTTAAATCTATTCTTTTCTGGGTCTAATATTACAACTTTATCAAAATCAAAATTATGATTATAATTATTAATATGTGTCGGTATAGGCAAAATTTTATCCAAAGGAGTTTTTTTATGTTCATCTATCCTTTTCTTTAAATTTCTCTTAGAACTTGAAATCAGTGATTTATTTGTACACATAGAATTTTTGAAAAATCGTCTAAATGCGGTAGCTAACTTATTTCATTTGTTAAGTATTAATAAAAATACTCTGGATATGTTTCTAAAGTTGACTGAAAGAAAATGTTCAAGAATCTACAAGGAATTAAATATGTCATTAGATAAAAAGTTTCATAAGTTGCTAAAAAAGAATAAACAAAATAATGTAGATAACCAGATTAATGATAAATGGGTGAAAAATTTGTCAGATGTCGATCTCCCGCAAGAAGTCATAGATGTTTTTTCGTTAGGACATAATTTTAATGTTAAAAGTAATATGAATAAAAGTGATATTGTTAACATTATTAAAAATTTTGAGACGAGTATTTGTAAGTTCGATACTAAAGAGTCGGTTTTGTTAAGAGATGTTCTTATTAAAAATGTAGTGACAATGTGTAATAAGATTGTAAAAAGGAATTCTTTAGTTTCGTTACAAAAAAATGTATATAATATTCTGTCAGAACTCAATGACAATGATTATTTAGATTTTAAGCACGTAAACTATAATTTGACACAAACATGTACAGTATTACCGAGAGCTTATGGTTTACCAAAAATCCACAAACAAGATATTCCTCTCAGACCAATTATATCTTCAATCAATAGTCCTACACATTTTTTAGCCAAAGTTATTGACTGTGTCTTAAAAAATTGTTTTAAAAACCAGTTTCTCATATAGATAATAGTTTTAGCTTAAAAGAAAAACTCTCATTTATTTATTCCTTCTGGTTACATATTGGTTTCTTTGGATGTAATGTCTTTATTTACCAACATTCCTGTTGACTTAGTATTACAGAGTTTGGATAAAAGAGTATTGGATATCCACAGATCTTCAAAAATTCCTTTTTCTATGATTGTAAAGATTGTAAAATTTTTGTTTAATCATACATATTTTGTTTTTGATGAGGTTATATATAAACAGATTTTTGGCACTCCGATGGGTTCTCCCATTTCTCCGTTGTTTGCTGATATAGTAATGGAGGATTTAGAAACATCAGTATTAAACGATCTTAATAGAAATCATAATTGCAAGCCATTATTTTATATTAGATATGTTGACGACACCATTTTATGCATAAAGGAAGAACAATTGAGTATTATTTTGAACCAATTTAATAGCTATAATAAACATTTACAGTTTACTCATGAACTTTCAAATAATAATTGCGTTTTTAGACGTTACACTATCAATAAATGGTAATAATATTCTGACGAATTGGTATCGTAATCCTACTGATATAGGTAGAGTTTTGAACTTTTTGTCTAACCATCCAGTCCAACTTAAACGTAATATTGTTTATAATTTAATAGATAGAGCTCTTTTGTTATCACATAATAGTTTTCATAGAGAGAATTTAAAATTAGTCAATAGTATATTAATTAGCAATAGTTATCCTAAAACATTTATTGATTGTTGTGTTCGTCGACGTATTAGATTTCATAATTTTAATAGTAAGAATAAAAATATAAGTACAATAGAAAAAGCCAAGAATATCATCTCAATCCCTTTTCATGATAAACTTTTTTTCACTCTAAAATCTGTTTTTAAATAACATCATCTCACTGTTTTTCCATTAATAACGAATAAACTTAGCAGTATAATAAAGTTAGGCAAAGATAAGTTAGACAAATGGCAAGAGACGAATGTTGTTTACAAAATAGACTGTAATAATTTTGACGCTGCTTATGTTGATCACACAAAGAGAAATTTAAAGAAAAGGATAGATGAACATAAAAAAACTCCTTTGGATAAAATTTTGCCTATACCGACACATATTAATAATTATAATCATAATTTTGATTTTTATAAGGTTGTAATATTAGACCGAGAAAAGAATAGATTTAAAAGAATAGTTTCAGAAAGTTTATTTATAAATATGAATAATAATAGTATTAATAAACAAGAGGATTTCAATTTAATTAGTAGGCAATATTTTATTTTAAATAAGTTTTTTAATAAGGAGAAGTTTTAAACAATAGTTTTGATTATTTCAATTAATTTTTGTTATATTGTATAATTACATTGGTAATAGTGTAAGTAAAATAAGTGAGACTTTTCTTTAACTCGTGGTTTGCTAGGACGTAGAGCGTTCACTGTATATGAGTGGTGTGTTAGGTATGTAGTTGCATGTAAGTGAGTTCGGCTCCTTTCGGTCTAGTCCGGTGGATCTCGACACACTATCTTAGTATGCGTGAATAAGTGAGCTCTAATTCTAGCTTATCACTCTCATAGACTGACTAATCTTAAGATGCGGTGACACGTGGCGATTCGCTACTTAGTTTTAATTTCATTTATTGTAAATGTTTGGTAAATATTTTTGTATTATTCTTGCATTATTTTTTGCTATGAAATTTTGTGAATATTTTGTATACTTTCTCTGGTACAATAAAATATAGGCTTGAAAAGGTCCTAGACCAGGGACGAAACGTTGCCATTTTAAGAAAAGTGAGGTTAAGTTTTATAGACCAGGGCTGCCTCCCACATTTATTCGTCATTATATTATTAACAATGGTGAGGACGATCCAAAATAATTCTATTATTTTTATTATTTATATTATATTTTAACTTCCATTTTTACATGTTGAAAGTTTGTTTCTTTTTGTTTCAATAATTTCTTTATTTAAATGGTTACTTTTTCGTTTTCTATATGATGGATCTTTAAAATTTGTTATATTGTTATGTAGAAGTTGTTCCATTGTTAATTTTGGGCATTTCACATACGTTTCTTTAAGTTGAAAATTTTGAAATTAATTGTTGATGTCATTACATACAATATTATTTTCTTCTTGCAATAATCTTATATTATAATTTGATTTACCTTTAATGTTGCCATTCTTAACAGATGTTGATTTTTGTATTTCATAATATTTTTTAGTTTTTTCTTGCATTATTAATTTATTGGCTTTCTTAGTAAACCTGTGTAAGATTTATTAGCGTTGTCTAAAACTAGTTTTTTATTTTTGTTATTATATTTTTTATTTTTTTCTAGTTTAATCATGTTATCATTTTTCTTTACAAAATAATGTATATAAGACTGCTTCCCATATAGCACCCAACACTCTGGGAATATTGCTGGAATGTTGCTTTGGTAAGTAAAGTAGGATAAGTTATGTTGCGGGAGGGTTACGTAAGCAGCAGGCCACGGTCAGGCAACATTGCTGCGAAGGGAAATATCCGTTTTATCATTACGTCGATTCGATGGATATTCCGTACCCATCCGTGGAAAGTAATGTCATAGTAATATTGTAGTAAGCTTATTCAACATTCCCAGAACATTAATATATTATAATTTTTTTTTTTAATAAAAAATATCGGTTTTTTGTAATAATACAGTAATATTGCAGGAGTATTGCAAAATGCTACCGCAATATTGCCGGAATATTGAAAAGTTGGCCGGTCCGAAACTGCTGGCCACGCACTACATTCTAGTAATATTGTGGTAAGGTTACATAACCCTCCAAGAATATTAATATATTCTGGAAATTTTTTTTGATTTTGGCAGAAAAATTTCATCCGAAGGCAATATTACAGTAATATTGCAGGAGTATTGCAAAATGCTACCGCAACATTGCCGGCATATTGAAAAGTTGGCCGGTCCGAATCTGCTGGCCACGCACTACATTCTAGTAATATTATGGTAAGGTTACATAACCCTCTAAGAATATTAATATTGCAGTAATATTGCAGTATTATTACAAATTGCTACGATAACATTACTAGAATATTTCAAAGTTATTAGATTCGAAACATCTGGTGGTTGTGATTATATTGTAATCATATTATTATTATCTTTCGCAATTCTGTAAGATTAATAGCTTATTCTAGAATGTTTTTTTGGGTTTTCATATTAAAATTTCTATTCTATGAAATATTTTAATAATATTGTAATAAAGTTGCGATTTTATTGTGGCAAGGGTATTTTAATTTTGGCTGATGTGAAGAGCTTTACCCCTAATTACATTGTGGTAGACTTGCATAACGTTTATAGAATCATAATATATAGTTGAACTATAATATATAGCTGAATTTCTTTTCGATTATCCCAGAATAATTTCTATCTTATGTAATATATTAATAAGAATTATTAGAATAAGCCGAATAAGTAAGTTGCCTATTCTACCACGGTAATGACTGAAATTCTTGCAATTGGATAAAATGAACGCTTCTCTTTTTCTTGTAAAGTAAATCATGTATAATTATTTCTCTGCCCACCCCTGTACATATTAATGCCTAATATTAATGCCCTGTACATATTAATACATATCGATTCTCTGGTAAGGCGAGTAGCAATTGCATGATTGCACGAGTGCAGCGGCCTAAGACGCTTTTAATGCAAAAATAATAGCTATTACTCCACGAGGAGTATCGACACAGGATCAGGACAGTCCGCGCCATTCGGCACTTATCAAATGTTAGCAGAATATGACAGAAAATTTTTAAAATTAGCCTATGAGTAGAATTTTCGCCCTAATTATAATCGCTTGTAGGCTTGCAAACAGGATAATTACAATAATGATATATAGCTAAATTATACTGTTTGGATTTCATAGAAGATCTTCTTTCTCTATGGAATAATGCAATAATATTTGAATAAGATTGCAAAGTGTTATTAGAAGACTTTGAAGTTGCTTTAGGCGAAAAATCTTACCCTCAATTAAATTGTTGTAATTTTGTAGTATGTTTCCAGAACCTTATCAGTATCATAACGTATTTTGTATATTTCTTTAATTGGTTTTCAGAGATTAATAGGTCATACGATATGGTATTAATATCTGTATAATCTTTATGGTAATAATGTGTTAATACTTTATTAATATTGTTATATTTTTTGGAAGGGGAGGAAGATAACGAGTGTGGTCTAAAAAGGTTTAACCGGCTAGTGGTTTCGTTACAGAAACACACGAGTCAGCTGGTCGTAGCCTGATTCAAGCGCCGTACGACTGTTAATCGTCGAGGATCACATAATGCCGCGAGACCCGAAATCTCCAGAGATCTTGGCGAGAGACACTCAACATGGTGCGTGCATAATACATAAACGCCTAGTCTCACGTAATACAGATGCATCATCTATGATTTCGACCGAGTCGGGAGACAAATGTTTAATATGATCGTATTTGCTTATGCGTTCTCTATCGCGGTAGGATTTTCGACGTAAAAGTGCGTCGTACAGCCGCAAAGACGTTGGAGAGAACGACAGGACATCGTCGTGTGCGGTTGACGATCATCGGTAGCTGTACCGGAATCCGCGTGGGCAGAACAATATCGAAAGATGACTGTGCTATTGGCATCCCGTTGACAATAGGCTTTGTGGTCTGTTATAAGCATTTCTTTCGCTATCGTCGATAGCGAAGTTGCCGATATTTTTTAGACCACCCCAGCTTACCGGAGGGTATACGCACTTCACACTACCGCAACGCTCAGGAAGGGCATTCGAAGTATACAATTAATGTGGCTCACAGTTCCTTAATCCGATACGAGGACTAGGTGAACCGGATCCTTTTGAAAGACCTCGAGATCTAGTAGAGACAGTCGCCCTAAACTAGGAGCCCAAGAGGCATTTGGGATGGTTCAGCCGGTCATATAAAGTAACTACGAGCAGGCGTTTGCCACATATTTCACTGGGGATCACGAGCCTTAGAGAAAGAGAGAGAGAGACCCACTGCTAACTTGATTTCCTAGTCGTTCCGCGATAACTCTTCGTATTATAAATCGGTGCTGCGCGTAGTAGCGCGTTCAGGTAAGATTGCCTAATTTTTCTAGAACCATGATTTTTCTGGAACCTGTTTCTTCTCGGTTTCAGAAAATAATATAGTAAACTGTTATGAGAATGTTAATAAAGTATTTGAAAATTGTCTTCTACTGGAAAGCTTCTCCCTATTGTATTGTAGTAAAATTGTAGTAATCATAATATTTTTCGAAATTTTGCTTTTCTCTTTTTCAGAAGACAAATAATATTGCGATAAGAATTCTATATATTATAAGAAGTTTAATTAACTATTTAAAAAGTGTTCGCTGCGATCTTTATTATGTTGTAAGGGCCGAATTTGACTTATTCGGGCCGCTTGGGTTCATACAAATAATTATTTTTATTTAGGAAGCTATCTTTGATCGGGATCTTTAATTGCAAAATTAAAATTATAAATAAGTGAATTTAAAAGAGAAGTTGTTCCAATGGCTCTTATTCTGGTCCTCTAATGCTTCTTACCTCTTTGTATATACTCTAAGTCCGTGAAGGTGGACTTTACCTATATTGATGGACGATTTATTAATTCTGCGGACAAGTGTACTGGAAATGCGGACGCGAGCGAAATCGCGGACTGGCTGTACAGCGTATACGGCTTACGATGCGGACGCGAGTATGTCCGCGCTCGCTACTACGTAAGACCAACGTTGGCTGTTTGTCCGCGGACAAGGGCTGGTATATGCGGACGCGAGAGTGTCCGCGTGCGCTGCTTCGTATGTGACCAACGTTGGCTTGTAGTCTGCGGACACGATGTCGGAACTGCGGATACTCCGCTGATGGCTGTTGGGCGTTTCGTCAGAGTCCGCGGACGTCTTACCTGCTCGCACCTTGTCTTTAACTTTTAAGGGCTTGTTAGTAGGTAAAGGAGCATCTGTTAGTAAATAATTAGTTCGTCTTTATTTTATTTTTAATCTTTGTTATAATCTTTTTTTATTGGGCGTCCAGGCAGAATCTTCGGGTTTTACAAAAGGGCTCGTTTCAATTCATAGATGTTTCATTCTAGCCTAAGTTCGTATCTCTCTTACAATTTACATTCATTCACGCGTTCTTAAAATGTGTTATATCTAACTTACTTTTACACACGCGCCGTTGATTGAAGTTTCCTTCTTTCCCTAGCGAGTGCTTATAACTTATGGTATACGAGCTTGTCGTGGCAAGGGTTTTTACTTAATTAAGCTGCGGCTTCACCCACTCACGCCAGATATGATTGGCGGTCCTTCTGTCGCAGTGTACTTCAGTCGTGATGTACCTTCCACCGGAGCAAATATGCCAGCTTGCCTGCAGAGTTCAGTAGATTTCTAGGCCCCCGATAGCGTACAGGTAGTACCTTGACACCCTCTTACGGTCTCGTGTAAATTCTTCTGAAGTAACTCCAAGTAGTCGGCTAGTCTTCAGCGGCAAGTCGTGGTGACGAGGTTAGACGCACACCGGTACCTGGTCTGGTCGTAAAAGGCGCTGCGCTGATGGAATCGAGGGTTTATAAAGACTCGACCTCCGATCAGACAGTAGCTTAACAATTTAATTGTGGGGATACCCGCAGCCAATCAACACTCGCCACCGAAAGAAGAATTACAAAAGTATAAACGCGGCGACACATATGAAAATGCTGAGCTGATCTTAAAACGCCCGAAACCCGGTCATACCATTGCTCAACCAGCACACGAGGCTGGTATATTGCAATATAACCACCGTCAGCGTACTCACACACACCCACACAAGTCGTACGTTACACATGTCGAAATCAATGATTAATCAATCAATCGCGGGACCTTACAATGTTATTGTATAATTTTATAGTATATATTATTTTCTGGAATCTTTTTTCAATCATCATAGAAAATTACTTACGGAAAAAATACTATAATACAATTTTTGTTGTATATATTTATAGATAATATTAATATTATAATATATTTTAATATACTATATCAGAAAAATGATTCCCTAAATAGTATTACAGTAGTATTGTGAGATATTGTTGAAATGATTAGCAATATTACTAGAATGTAGTGCATGACCAGCAGTTTCGGACCGGCCAACTTTTCAAGATGCAGGCAATGTTGCGGTAGCATTTTGCAATACTCCTGCAATATTACTGTAATATTGCCTTCGGATGAAATTTTTCTGCAAAACTCAAAAAAAAAAATTCCAGAATATATTAATATTCTTGGAGGGTTATGTAACCTTACCACAATATTACTAGAATGTAGCGCGTGGCCAGCAGTTTCGGACCGGCCAACTTTTCAATATTCCGGCAATGTTGCGGTAGCATTTTGCAATACTCCTGCAATATTACTGTAATATTACAAAAAACCGATATTTTTTATTAAAAAAAAAAAAAATTATAATATATTAATGTTCTGGGAATGTTGAATAAACTTACTACAATATTACTGTAACATTACTTTCCACGGATGGGTACGGAATATCCATCGAATCGACGTAATGTTAAAACGGATATTTCCCTTCGCAACAATGTTGCCTGACCGTGGCCGGCTGGTTACGTAACCTTCCCGCAATATAACTTATCCTACTTTATTTACCAAAGCAACATTCCAGCAATATTCCCAGAGTGTTGGGTGCTATATGGGTTAGCTTTTTCTAAAATTTTCATTTTATTCTTCTGATAATATTTTGCATTACTTTCTTGTACTGTTATTTTAATATCTTCCTTAATTGACTGTTGTATGTTAAAATGTTTAGCTTTTTCTATAATCTTTGTGTTATTCTTATTATGTTTGTTTTGTACAATTAATTTCTCATCTTGATTAGAATTATTCAAAGTACTTTGATTATCTTTTAGATTTTTTTTTATTTACAGGTTTCTGTGAATTATATAATTCATTTATTTTAATGTTGTCTTTTTGACTTTTTGTATCCTTATTTTGAGTTTTTGTCACCACTCCATACGTTTTCATTTCTGTAATTTTTTTTTGTTCACTAAATGATTCCAGTAATTGAATTTGTTATTTTACGAAACAATCTAATTCTTGTGACTCGAGTAATTGTATATTAATTTTTTTACAAGTAAAATCAAACAAATTAAAAGTTTTTGCATGATGCACGTTATGATTTAATTGAACAGTACTCGAAATAAAATTGTAATGGCTACATGCTAAAGGAAACATTTGTAATAAACCGCGAATCATATATAATTAAAATCTTATATAACGCCTCGAGCTAAGCAGATCAAATGTAACCCGATCTGTCCGACGACTGTTTTCCGGATAATTATAAGTATCAAAAACAGCCACCCCAAATAAGGCAGAGCCAATCACAAATTGACAGCGAATCTTCCGGAATCCGCGAAGATCGCAAGTGATACGTGAATCACGCTATACCCAAAATAACCACCACTATAGGAAAGCCATGCATTCAGATCGGAAAAACCGGCACGTACAGATTCTACGCGGCAACAGGGGGAGGTCAGAGTTCAAATAGCGCTGGAGGAAGAGAGCCGTAGCTGAGTCAATCATCAAGTTTTCAAGAGCAAGGGCGAAGCTCTGTCCGTGACCTACCTACTCTATCAAAACCATTGCCGCTTACGAGGAACATCTATTTACAAGACGTTCGTCGCTAATCCCACTTCATCCGACGATCCGGAAGAACGAGGAAGTCGAGGGAGACCATCGACCCCGAAATCCGATGCTGTACTTTGCCACGACCCGGCAGTAGGCCAAGCCGTCTATTTCTGGGAATATCGTCGGAGCATCGAGGGAACTACTCGAAGCCTCATCGAGCTGCACGCACGATCATCTGCCTATATATACATATATACATACACCCACGCACTTAAGGTTCCGTTCTTTTTCTGTTCGCGCCGCGTTCATTCACACTCACGTTTATCTAACACCGAGTGAAGCGAAAAGGTAATCTCGAGATCCCGCTCTCATACCCGGTAGGCCATGACCGTGAATACGGTAGCCAAAGGGGAGACTTATTTGTGAACTTATAATACGCAATAAACTCAATATACATATATACTGAACAACCGAGTATACAAATCCTTTATTCAAAACCATCACACCCTCATAATAATGAATATATAGTTGTGAGCGTCATTATTTAGACGTAACACATTTCTAAAGATTTTGTCTGATAAATTTATAATAAATGTTCTCATTTCATTCATGTCACAGCTCAAATCACAAGAACAAGTATTGAAAATAATTGCAGTTGCAAATGCAATGGCGAAAACTCCGGAATCATATGCATTTTGTTGATGTTGTAATTCTTCAAACGTAATTTTAATGTTTGCATTATAAGGAAATAATCTATTTATGTAAATTTTGCAATCATCTGACAATATCTTACTATTGCAACTATCATAAACATAAATAGTCCGGTTATTGTACCAAATAAAATTCCAATGTCCTTTTTCATTACTACCAGAAAACAGAATTGTATATTATGGTTGTATATTATGTCGTCTTTGTATGAGTAAAAGTGTCTGCATAGAAAACAATGTTTGATTATTGATAATTTCATTAAATTTATCTATACGTGTGTACAAAATGTAAACCAAGCAGCAACTTCATAGTGCATTGATATACATATTGATGTATATATGTAAGAACACCCACCGCCCGCTTGGCGGCAGCACAAGGGAGTAAATCAGTAACTCCCGTGCTATCTAGCGAAAAGTTTCGTAGATAACGTTTTAAGAAGACAAGTATCGCAAATAAACTTGCTTCCAACAACAAAATCACATTCTAATTTCACCATTTATATTATATATATTGATAGTTCTCTGACAAATTGAACGGTCAATTTTTTGACTCTATCCAAAAATATTTGTGAAATGTAAAAGATAAATTATGACATCCTTCTAGAAAAAATGATAAAAATAATAATATGATCAATTTTTATTAATTTTTGAAAACTCCTTTAAAATCATTTATCATTATAGAAAAACTGCTGATTTTTTAATCAAAAACTTAACAAGATTCAAATCCGAGCGAGCATTAGCAAGTGAGGGAACTCTGGCTAGTTATTCATTAATTGAGAGTCAAATGTATGCAATTGGAAAGCAGTAAATAGTCATCGATTGAAATTCACTCAAGGACTATTGCTATTAGATAAGTATATTTAAATTTATTCGAAGTAAGAATTATAAACAAGTATTCTTTGTGATTCCTTATTTTTTCAAATTATATATTATTATATACTTTTCAATAAAGTTTTTAGTTGGGAGATAATAAAAATAAGACACCCTATATAATAATGTTAGTAAATTATAAAGTTGACTTTGGTGTATATTCTCATAACCTCATGTTTGTTTAGGCTTGAAAAAAATGACAAGAATAAGATACATATTTTGTATAGTTAAAGGTTTTACGGTTAAAAGAAAATGACAAGAATAGGATACATATTTTGTATCGTCAAAGGCGAGGTCAAAGGTTTTGCGGTTAAAAGAAAAGATCTGATTCTTTTGATAAAATTGTCAATGTTGAGTGAAGCACTTTATCGTCAGCATATTCTGTTTTTATCTATTTTGGATAACTTAGGTTGTTTTAATAAACAGAAAAAAATTGAGTTATACTAGTGGTTATAGTGACAATTCAATAAAATGTGTACGTACGTAAACAGCTTCGTATTAAGGATCCATTGTACTGACAACCATTTTTCTAGTATCACTTCACTACCTTCGATTCTAAGAAAATTCTAATTTTAATTTTCAGAAAGGAAAGTTGTGATATAAATAAATAAATTGGCAAGTTTCTTTTATAAAAAACCAATCGTGTTGAAATAAATAAATAAATGAGCGTTTAAATACGGAAATAATATGTAGAATAAAAATTAATTGATATATATTGATAGCTTTTTGCAGGAAGAAGTTGTAAGGGCTCCGATGTGCAGTCATTCCAATAAATTGTTATTTTTATCCCTACAAGGCGATAACATGGAAGAATCAACATACAATAATACTAATTTGTTTTATAATATTACATGCAGTCACCACCAAATAGACCTTTCTATTAGCATTTCCTTCCAGTTCGTGGAAAAGTAAATCGTAAAAAATTAAACAACATAATGTAGTGAAACCGTGTTGAAAATTGTGTATGTAACGATGGATACATCTTCAAATGACGCCTCTGCTGAACCAAAATAAGTAACCATTTTCTGAATTTAAGTATCGAAAATTTCGTGATAATTGTAAGCTTAATTTACAGCGAGTTTCGGCTGAGTCACGCGTCGCCAAGATATCGCCGGGTAATCGCCCTAGTACGATTCTCATTGTGTCCGGAATCCAGAGAGAAAACCCGCCATCACATCTGCTGTTGCCGTTGCCAACGCTCGACTGCCAACGACGAGGTCCCTACTCGCCCAGGGTGCCGTCGTCGTTCCTGTGCCTCCACGGAAGCCTTGCCGCCTTCGCTGTCGCTACCGACGCCAACGCGCCCCGTCGAAGCTTAGTCGAGTATTGGAGGACATTGGTGGAGGTTACAACATAAGAAAGAAATAGTTGTTAGTGAAGAAATTTAATTGAAGGTTGTAAGTGCAAGTTGAAAGGCTCATGATTGGAGGCAACAGGTGGAGGATGTAGGCGATAGGAGTAGGTTGGAATCGATAGTTGGAGGGTAAAGCCGATAGATTGGAGGCTACAGTTAAAAGCGATTTACGAAGGCTGTACATTATTGGAAGTGATAGATAGAGGTTCGAGATCATGGGTGACAGTAATAGATCGAGGTTATACTGGAGCTTGAAAGTCGTAGGTATAGGGTGAAGGATACGAATAGAAGCAAAAGGTGGAGGGTGGAAGTGCTAAGTACACAGTCGAGCGATAGGAAGAAAGTAAAATCTTTAGGATTACAAATGATAGTTTAGAGTGTTGTGTATAGGTAGAGGTAATATGATTTGTGATCTCTTATGATTTGTGACAGGGATCCCGTCAAGGGCTTGCTCGCCTGGACACCACCCAAGTAAGTTAACCATATCCTATACTCTGGGCTGTTTCCAGAAGTCGAGCAGACAATCCGAAACAGGCAGGGCTACAAGGAAGGAAAATACGACGCGGGGACGCCAGCAGCGCGCAGCTGAGCAGCAACAGCACGAGGCGAGAACGAGAGAGATGGAGAACAGCGCGCGGCAACATGAGGAGAGAAAGAGAGAGGGAAGTACAGCACAGCGTCGAGAGAGAGAGAGAGAGAGAGAGAGAGAGAGAGAGAGAGAGAGACAAGACTAAAACATGAAAACGATAGGTGAAGGGTGAAAACCATAGAGGGAGACTGAGAGAGGTGATTGGAGATGATAGGTCAAGGGTGATAAGCGGATCATGGGTTAACGTAATATGTGGATGTTCGAGGTTATGATTGAAGATGATAGGTGGAAGCATAAGTCATAGATGAAGGTGATAGGTAGAGGGTTCCATAGGGATAACATAGGTTTACAGAGGGTTATAGGGTTGGGTTACATAGGGTTATAAGAGGTAATCGGTGTAAATGAAAGGGTCATGATTGGGAGTGATAAGTGGAATCTATAGATCATTTGTGAAGGTAATGGGTAAAACGTGAAAGTCGTAGGTGAAGGTTTAAGATAATAAGTTGATGCAAGAGGTGAAGGGTGGAGGTTCTAGGGGCTCGATGAGTGGATAGAAGGAGCAAAAAAAAATTATGATTGAAAATGAGTACTTGAGGGTGTTGATAATATGCTGAGATAAAAATTGGAGAGTGAAGGGATAATGATTTAAGGCGATAAGTAAGGGTGAAGTGATCATGGTTGGAGGCAATAGATGGAGATCTGAATAGATTTATATCTTGTTCCTTGCGCTACTTCTGTGGTGGATATGCGAAAATAAGGTGCCGGCCGCCTAGCGGCGGCGCGCGGAACTGCCGCGCTGTGGGATTCCCTGGCTGCGTCAGCTGGGCCTTTACTCGATTTTTTCCGCGTGGCGAGAGAGTCATTGGGTGGGATATAACAGAGATAATACGTGGAAGCTTAAAGTCATAAGTGAAAGTGTTCGGTAGAGGGTTAAATAGGGATTACGACATGATTGAACATATAGGAGGCGCGTGAAATCGTTATGATTTGAAATGATAAGTTAAAGGTCTGCAAAAAATGAAAAATTGAAGCTATGGGAGTTGGCGAGCGGAGCGAGCAGGGAGGTACCCCTAGTTTATATATTTGTGTGTGTGTGTAGGTGTGGGTATGTATGAATGTATGTGTGTATACATAGAGAGACAGAGAGAAAGAAACATAGCAATTTTTTCTGTCAGACTGTAACACTCTAATATTTAAAGCTACAATGTGTTACAGACTGACAGAAAAATTTGTACTTAGGCTTAAGAATAGCTGCGAGATGGAAAGCATGCAGTGTAAGGGATTTTCACTGCTACTAAGCGGGAGGTATTAGATCATCAATCTGTATTATACTCGCGACACGGACACGACATTTATTACGGAGCAATGGGCAATTATTTTATCATAAACATGGGGTGAAATTTTAAAGATATTTAAAATAAAAGCGTGGTTATACAGAAAGAAAGTTGTGTTGGAACTGGTTAATTGTGGCTCTGAGGAAGAAAGCAGGGATTTTAAGTGCTTCCCCAAATTGACCTACCTTCTGAATGAAAATTTTTTCTTGATCGAGAAGATACTCCGGAAGCCATATTGGAAAGACGGGAAACAGGTAGAAAAACAAAGAAAATAAGAAAAACCAGAAGAAAATAAAGTTCAAAACAACTGTTTAAAATCCTACAAAAGGATCTATTTAAAGTATACAACAAAATAAATTTTCTTGATACATAAAAAAACGATGAATTTAAAGTCAAAAAACCGTGTTTAGTGCTGTATAAAAAGATTTGATTAAAACCAAAAACGAATAAGAACAGATGTGGCGGTTGTGATGTTCGTTTTTATAAAATGGAACGGTATAGGAATTGGACACTGTGCCATTGGAGCCATAGTTGGCAGAGTCCAGATTGTTTTTACTGTTTGTGCCCATATTTTTAAACTAATCAGTTTAATATTTTTAACTATATAATTTTGAAATGGATTTTATATAATTTTTTGTTTCTACTTTCAAATATTTATATAGTATAATAATTAAGGTGATACCCCGAATACTTTATTCAATCCCAAGTACTTTATTCAAATTGATTGGAAATTTTGTTTAACGTACGGCCTGCTCTTAAACTTTTAGGAGAATTAAAACACACGAAAAAAATTAGCGTATTTTTTTTAGTTTTTGGCTCGTAACCTTTTATTGGCATAGGGCGTCGATGTATTTCGGTCAATTTTCTTTTATTGTATGTCCTAAAGAGTAGTAAAAACGTAGTCCGGTTAGTGTGCCCTCAAAATTGCTCACTCCCCACTTTTTGGCCAAAAAATTGCCACCTGTCTGTAGATTTCCTCATATACATATGAAGGTTGTGTAAATATTGTGTATACAGTAAAATAAAGTTTTTTTGTCAGAAAAATTGTTAATATGGGGTACTTATACAAAATGTCATTATTTAAAGTATTATTTCAACAAGCACTGTGCACAATTGTAACTAAAAATATCAAGTCGTTTCGACGGAATTGTCGGTTGAAATCGTCTCAGCTCCTGTTGGTCCGATTTTAATAAAATTTATATGAAAATTAATGTTTTTTTACGTACTTTAAGATGCGTTTTCTCGCGATTCTCTAACTTAAAAATTGGCTAAAATAAAACAATTTTTTTGTTATAAATGTTATTAAATATCAATATTAAGAATATTCCGTTTTATTGTTTATTGAGTACGTCATAAGCTGTTGATTAAATCCGGTTGGATCCATTTATCGTTCCATGGGCAAGTTGGAGATGAATATGAAATTTCAGGGTAAATAATTTACATTAGAACGCCGTTTTAAGATATTGAGGTCGGACATGGATTTCTATATTGTTTGTACTAAAAGTCATCTTGGAGAGCTTATCCGATGAAAAAAATCTTTTTTTGCAAAAATTGTGTCAATATGAAAAATTGAAAATAAATTTTTTTGGTTAACAAGTTAGCGTTGAAGAAAATTAATTTTATATTCAGCCATAGATGGTTCTTACGCAGAATTCAATTTTGAACAACTTTTGCGCCCCGCGTGCATATTTGTAACAAGTTGTTTGCTTCTAATATATACAAGAGCATATTATGTAACTGCCCGCGTGTTGTTCTTTACCGCTGCCTCCCGTTTGCCTTCCTGACTACCTAGAGGGCTTTCCTTTCGAATCCGCGCTGCTACTGCGAGCTAGCTCCGAGTGGAAATGGAACGTTGTCTCCATTGTCTCTGAGATTTTGTCCCCGATTATAATTATCATTAGGAAGTAGCCACCCCGTTATGTCATTAATGTAAGTAGAATTTTTTACTTACCTCTAAAATAATTTATATCTCCTATGCGTTCAAGATTGATTTGAGCTTCTATAAATAATGTATCAAAACGATTCAGGAAAAAATCCCATGTTAATATTCGACGATCACACAAGCAGTTGTGCAATTGATACAAACTCTGAAGAATAATAGGTCTATCGACTATGATCAAGTCAAATTGTGTCTCCATGCAAGTCAGTAAAGCCTAAAAATATATAGAATATTCTTTATAAATTAAAAATTTATTTTTGATGATAAAGAATACGATGTTATCTATGGAATTTTAGTGAATAAAGAGAATAAACTGTAAAACCGTCTATGCTGATCATAGCATTTGTTAAGTCCCTAATAAAGTAAATGAATATTTAATTAATTATTTCATGTATTTGAAATGAGTGAAAACCATCTCTTTGAGCTAATGAATTTCATTTTTAATTTTCAGAGAGCCAACGTTTCGAATATAGCTGTGTTCCTCTTCACGGGTTCCATAATCTGTTTGTGCTACTTCTTGAATTGCTATATTTGCCGTTTACATTGGTACACAGACGCTGCAAAATTGACATTTTGACTACTCTATGAGTGCATTTGTCCCCTTCTTCGAAATCGTAAGGGGCGACGATTCATTTTTCGTCACTCGCTATTACAGTCTGTACTTAACGCTCTCCGGTCTTACATCGCCATCCGCGATACCAAGAGTAAAAGTTGTTTTTGTGCCTCTAAAATAGTCGAATTAGTGACGTAAGTCCAATTTGTTGAAAATTATTTTGGTTATTTTATTATACAAATCGTAAAATTCATTAGAAAATTTGTGATAGTTTAGTTGATAGTTGAATTCTGTATTGATTGTTAAGAAGCTTTAAAATAGAGATTGTTTGTAATTTTAGAAGGTATTATTATTGTTTTTGTAATTTTTAATATTGCTAGTAATTTTGATGCAGAATATTTTTAATAAATTAAAATTTTAATCGTGTAGCTCGTAAAGAGGAACACAACTTGTTCGAAACGTCGACTCTTTGAAAATTAAAAATAAAATTCATTAGCTCGAAGAGATGGTATTCACTCATTTCAAATAATATTAACGTCGACCAGCGGAGGCATTTTTACTAATTATTACATTTACATAAAAGTTACTACAGGAACAGTAATACATGGATTTTTTTCAGTGACCGTTAGGTTCCAGATCAACAAAATTATCTATAGACCTGAAACTAAAACCTACGGGTTTTGATTTTGATACTTTAATTAATTGACATTAATTGGGGTTGGGTTATTAAATTATATTATTTATAAACATTATATTTTATATGAATGATTCTCTGTGAGATCAAAACTGAAATTTTTTACGTATCAAAAAATTATTAGAAATCGTTTTAGAGCCTGTCACGGGATCTCATGAACTTTTCAGATTTTTCCCATAAACTGCCTTCGTGTTATAGAGTCAAAGTTTATGAAATCAGTGGTTTTTACATTTTTTGCCTATATTCATTAATATGTAGCTCCTCAAGGCAGTATTTTCCGTCGAAAATGCATACATCATTTTTAAGGAAATTTTCTCTAGTTTTCTGGAAAAATACCTCCAGTGACATATATAAATTTTTGGTCAATTGCATCTCCAATTTAAGGGGTAAGACCTGGATTGGATTAAATATCAAAAAAATCAATTTTTTAAAACCTTTTTTACGAAAAATTTTCCAATGGCTTTACCATTAAATTGTACGGAAAGTTATTAAAAAATTATTAACAAATTAGTCCAATAATTTTGTAGTCAATTTTCGTAAAATGTTTATTTCTTGAGGAAAAAATAAAAAAAGTGTCTCTGTTCGACTACGGGATGTGACGTAGCTAATCACACCTGCGCAACCTGCCAGCGCTCGGGAAAGAGAGCAGCAGAAAGCAACGAGAGCAGCGCACGTGATTACAGTCACGTGACATGTTGTGAGTGCGAGAGAGAGAGAGAGAGAGAGAGAGAGAGAGAGAGAGAGAGAGAGCGAAACTCTGGAGAGTACTGTATAGGCGAATTGTACAGTACTGACATTTTTATATTTCACGAGCGCTACACGAGAGAGCTTTATAGTTTTATCATTGGAAAATATGTAAGAAAGGCAACCTTTTCCTGATTTTCAATAACTTTTATTTTTTACATGCATTTTCAACAAAAAATGGCTTGTTCTTCATTTACCTTGCTGAAATCGACTGCGATTGAGCCAATTTTTTTTTACAGACTTCCCTAGTGCTAATAAGTGACAGTTCTCTTTTGGGCCTGAACCTATACATAAATTAATTTTACAGTCCTTTTGAAAAATCGCTAAAAAAGATTTTTATGCAATAATTTTAATTCCAAGTATTCTACAGAAAAAAGTTAATCAGAAATGTTGTACATCTTAAAAAAATATAACTTTTTCCTATTAACATGAACACTCGGAAATGCTTAAAATCCAAATGAATAAGCCAAAATCAAATTTTAACATTAAAATAATTCGTTTTGCATCATAAAATTTTTCAGATATGCATTTTACTGTACTCTATACTGTAACGTGGAATTTACCCGCCCGCACTGGAATTCCAGTTATTATACAAAGAATTAATTAACACGCGGCTGAATCTTTCTCTCGGCTCGCAAGATCCTGAAAAGGTGAGAAAACGTGAATGTGGTAGCGATTTGGGTACACAATTAATGACACAAAGAGTTAATGTTAAACTGTTCAGAAACTGTATTGTAAAACTTCTTTTTACAAAACGTTGAGACAACAATATTTAATGAATTTAAATATGCTCATAGGCCAACGGCCACACCACTAACTCCGGGAAACGCCTTGGTGGTTGCTAAACAAAGGCCCGTGAAATTCTTCTACGATGTTTCTAAACCGGGGAGAATTAACAAAAGGGAGATTCAGCCAGTCCTCTGGCGAATGCCGCATTTTCCCACCCGGTCTCCTTCTTCACTGAAGCATCATCTCGGCTGCCAAATTTCCCAATTGGTCCTCTATCTGGAACAAATCCTCTATTAGTCTACTGGAAAACGACCACTAATTTATCCTTCTATCGGTGATTACCCCGAGCGCCCTCTTTTCTAATTCTTTTTTGTCATTGGCTTAAAGTTAAATTACTGCCCCCTATATCCTTTTATTTGTTAAGTCCTGACTACTTCAATTTAATGCCTATAGTCAGGAATATTTTTAAAATGTCTTGGGTTCGGAAATATGTAGCTCAAGATAATAATTAAAACTTACCTGTTGTTATTATTTGAAGAAAATCATTGAGATGACAGCAATCCAATATTTATTCAGGATTTGAAATTAAAACACAGCAATATAATACACAACTATTAACTTTATTTCTAAGCACTTTAAAATAATAATTAAGTAAGCAAATCAAAATCTCGCAATAAATAAATTAAAACTCCGCCAATTTTCGGACCGGCGTGGACGGAGTCGATACAAAATCTTGACTGACTAATTGAGAGCATTTAGCGTCTTTCAAACACTAAACTTAGTTTATGAATTTACAACATTATTGAATATTAATTCTTAAACATTTTGTAATTTTACATAAAATAACGCGATCTTTCAAAAGTATAACGCTTAGTCTGCGTTTCGCAAGCTCAGTGTTAGCTGAGCTCTTACTTTTGAAAGTGTAACAATTAACGAAACTCATGCATAGACATAATCAATGTTGTCATTTGAATTTTGAAACGACTGTTTCTTGTTTCAAAATAAATAACGTCATAAGACGTTACATATTGATATGTTAATTAGCGCCCTCTTTATCAATATCGAGCAATCACTCAGAGTCGATGTCCATTCAGTGACTCCACCTAAAGATAATCGATAAAGCGCGCGATATTCAAAATCCTCTATACTGATATATGAATCACTGCAGACAAACCCCAATACCAACTAGTGATTCCTAGTTATCAACCGCCATGGCTCTATAGCTGTAATAGTCCAGTCGGTAGAGATTTTTTATGGAAATTTTCTGGTAACTCGGATCTGACTGCATAGATGTCTTCAAAATGATGTGTGCAATGACCAAAAAGTTTGCTGCCAAGAAATTTTATCAGAAAAGAAATTTATTAACAATTTAAGTGAAAAAATTCACTTAAATTGTTAATAACAGAAGGATGACTTTGTACGAAAAAATAATTCACATAAAATTTGTTTGTTATTAAAAAGGCTACAAAATGGCGTTGGTTCGATTACAAAATTTGCAATAACAAAGCCGTGAGGTTGACGAGAAGTTAAAAAACACCAATTTTTTTAAGTTGCTGTAATAATGTTGATTATCAACAGAAAATGACGAAACTTAGTCTACAATGATCACGCTAATGCCGAAAATCAGAAACGTAAAACTTTTTGTTCTATATAGTTTTATACCTCCTCACGTCTAAAAGTTTAAAAATTCGTCAATCTATTTTGGGACCTTGCTAATTCCTGAAATTTGGCAAACAATAAGTGTAAATACATAGAAATCAAAAGCATTTTGAAGAATTTCATTATCTTCATTTTCGCGGTTTTATTAAAGTTTTAAACGTCACTCTAGTTTTTACGTCACCGATTTTTTCATTTTTCATCATGAAAATACGATAATTCACCAACAATTTAAAAAAAATGTTTCAATTTTCTTTGTTTACATCCTGAGATATTAAACATTTTGCGTTTACAAGCCATACTCGTATATTACTTGGGAGGTTCTTTTATTCGTTGACGCAAGAAGAGGTTAAAATTTAATATATATAACGGTGTCAGTATCCAATGTCGACTCGCTGCATGTTGAGATTCAAATCCACACTCCCAACGATGGATATGAATATGGTCAGCTGAAATGGTATCCGTAATAATTGTACGCAAATAATGTGTATAGAGAGTCTCATGTACTGCATCGCCAATAATTCGTAATAAATATTGGTATTTAAATTTTAATGTAAATTCTTATTGTCGCCAAGGACCCACGTAGTGGCAGGAATGGAAAGCGGCCAGGAAACCAATAAGTGCAATAATCAATATTATTATTAATGGAACTTATTTTATTTATTCAAAACTTTGTATCAAAATAAGAAGAAATGTTGATTTATAATGTAGAAGTAATTACTTATAAGGTAGCAAGATCATATTAAATGCGCGAGACAAAGTCATCTATAGACGCCATGATGGTTGAAATAATCCGGTTACAAACGACGCCATTTAGTACGCGTGAGGCTTGAATTGGTTATTGAGTACAAAAATAGTAATATTAATTGACATTGAGATTCTCACAGATTGATGGATGTACGGTTGTGTGCAGCAGAGGAGGAGATCGTCGTATGTACGATGATCTCCCACCGGTTTGCGCACTCAGGCTGATTCCCGATTTTTCCCTGTGCATGCACGCCGTACATCAGAGGTGAACAATTATCACCTTTGTATAAATTCTCCTGTGTCGAGCTTTGATGTCGCGAGAGAATACGCGAGATTATATCGCACCAATAAGTACAGATACTAATGATACACGCGATCGCGGATTAAAATATTAGAAAGATGCCAGTATAAGTGTTACTGGCTGTGGTGCTATATGGCGACTAGCGATGCCAATATGGATGCCGACCCACGCGCTCGGTTACGGCGAGGAAGAAGGCCCCCTTGTCGGTACCCCGCAATTAACATGGCGATGCGAGAAACGTGCGCGCCGCCTCAAAAGTACATATACGCTGGCTGCGCGGGGGCTCCCTCTCCACCAAACATAATAGCAAAACGCGCCGACGGCGCGTGGGGAGAGAGAGCGAGGCGACACACACGAGCGCACGGCATCCGCGGTCGAGAGGGAGAGCGGCAGAGTGGGGAGTCAAGATCAGCTGGGTACTCGGCTGCCCGTGCGAGCTAACGGCTCTTGCATACTTAACATATCAACGTCGGACAAAAACGTTCGTGTAGAGCAAGTCTTTTATCTTATAGATGTAATTTTTAAAGTCTCTAAGTTGTATATTTTTAATAAAATATGGGTACCGAAGAGTAATCCGGGAGTCAGGGAGTTCAATAGTGGGATATCGGCCACTTTCTTCTAGATTTAGTTTTATTGTCGAAATATGTTAGTCATAACCTACTGAAATTAACCCTAAGTTTTCGACTTTGGACTTGACCGGGAACATTGTTATTATTGCAAAATAAACTTCAAAAAAGCACTTTTTTCAGTTTTTCGCGAATAATTCTTTTGCTACTCATTTTATGCAAAAAAAAATAATTTTTTTTCGATTTTTGATATTGTCGCAGTTTTTCCAAAAAAAAGATTATTGACATCGGATAAGCTCTCAAATATGACATTTAGTATGTACGACGTAATAATCGGTATTCGATCTCGATATTTTAAAATGGCGTCTTATTGCAAAATTATTTACCCTAAAATTTGAAATTCATTTCAAAATTGCCCATGGAAAGATAACCGGATTCAACTACCTTTCATCGATAGCCTATGACGTACTTAATAAACGTTAAGGGGACTGCTACACCTTAAAAAAGTATACATTTTAAAAATTGAATTTTATTTTTTTATTGCTTTGAAATTATTTAAATAATGTTTTAGATAATGATATTAGCTAATAAATAATGTTATCAACATAAAATAATTTTTATATATGCCATATTCCAGGTACAACATCTCTTCGAAGGCCAAAATCCATAAATTCCATTTTTTTCATTCACTGCAGACTTTAGTTGAATTTGGGCATCGGAGAGCACTCTGGCAGATCCAGATCTGCTTTAAAAATATGTATTTTCCAGATGAATGTGGGGATTTTCAAATAATTAAGATTCAAAAAAGTTACATATAATTTATTATAAAAATTAATTAAAAAATATCAAAAATTATGAATATTTTTCTTGAATTGGTTATCAATTTTTTGAATCTTAATCTGGAAACTACACGTTTTTAAAGCAGATCTGGACCTGCCAGAGTGCTCTCCGATGCCTAGATTCAACTAAAGTCTGCGGTGAATGAAGAAAATGAAATGCATGGATTTTGGCCTTCGAAAACATATTGTACCTGGAATATGGCATATATAAAAATTGTTTTATGTTGATAACATTATTTATTAGCTAATACCATTATTTAAAACATTATTCAAACAATTTCCAGTTAATAAGAAAATAAAATTCAATTTTTAAGATTTATACTTTTTTAAGGTGTATCAGTCCCCTTAAAAACAACTTTTTAAAAAAGTAATATTTAACAATATTTTTAACAATAAATAGTTTTTATTTTCGCCAATTTTAAAGTTAGAGAAACGCGATATAATGCATCTTAAAGTACGTAAAAAACCATGAATTTTCATATATATTTCGCCAAGATCAGACCAATAGTAATCGAGATACGAATTTTTTTCAATCGATGATTATGCCGAAACTACTTGATATTTTTTGTTGAAAATCAGCACAGTGCTTGTATAAATAATACTTTAAATGATGACATTTTTACCCGATAGCTCTAGGTGCCTAAATTCGTTTAATACGGCTGACGAACAATGCGAATTCAGCGCGCGCGGCCGCGTGACTGTCCGGCTGTGTGGCGTGGTGGTGGGGGGAGCGCCGCACGGCGGCGGACAAGATTCGTACACTTTAGTTGTTTATCGATTATCTTGGTAACTGAAGCTGCCATTGAAATAATTTTTGTTTTGATTTAACGTGTTTTTTCCTCAGCTTTAACGCCACGCTAACTAAATTGTCATAGTGCAATGCGAGCACCTGAAATTTGTTATACCCTACCCATGTGACTATATCGCTCCCCGAATTTGAACTCCAAAAAGGGCCCCTGCAGTACCGCAGACCGGCTAGCACGGCCGACAGACTGCGCGGCGCGGCAGTTCCGCGCGCCACCGCTAGGCGGCCGGCACCTTATTTTCGCAAGTCCACCACAGAAGTAGCGCAACGGACTAGATATAAGGCCGAGCCGTTTCGGGGTTTATAACATAAACAATGTTTATAACATAATGTATAAGCTAATACCATTGTATAAAACATTATTTTAACAATTTCAAGTTATAAAATAATAAAATTCAATTTTGCATTTTTTAACATTTTAAAGGTGTATCAGTCCTCTTAATCGACAGCTTACTACGTAATCAACAAACGGTAAAAGTAATTTTCTTAATATTAATATTTAGCAACATTTCTAATAAAAATTTTTTGTATTTCGGTCAATTTTGGAGTTAGAGAATCGCGGCAAAATGCATTTTGAAGTACATAAAAAACCATGAATTCTCATATTAATGTTGTTAAGATCGGACCAATAGGAGCCGAAATACAAAAATTTTTTCAATCGACGATTACGCCGAAACTACTTGATATTTCTAGTTGAAATTTGGCACAGAGCTTGCTGGAATCATACTCTAAATGATTACATTTTACCCGATAGCTCTACATGCTTTAGTTCGTCTAAAACGACCGACGAAAAATGCGAATGCAGCGCGCGCGGCCGCGCTGTTGCTCCGGCCGAGCGGCGCGGTGATGGTGGGAGCGCCGCTCGGCGCTTAGATGCAAATTTATTTTTATGGCAACCAAAGGTCCTACGGTAATGCTTTTTTTTGAATTTACGTGTTTTTTTCTCAGCTTTTACGTCATGTAAATGAAATTATCGTAGGTGCAATGCAAACACCTGAAATTTACATTTTTTCCACAAAAAAATCTTTTTTTGCTGTACGCGCTATCCTTATATAGATATATCGCGCTATTAAATATATTTATGATTACGTACATATTTATACAATATTGCAAGGCTCAGTACAAGGATAATTTTTGCTTGTAATATCGGTATTACACTAAATTCAGTGATTAATCTCGATAAACTCCATTTCTTTCAATTTGAAGTTATTGCTTCGAGTTTTATGATTTAATCTATATATGTATAAAGGCGATCGCAACTATGAATATATATGTATGTATTTATTTATATGTATGTACTGTGCTACATGTTCATGATTATATAAATGTGTATATACACATCAGTGTGCGTATGTATGTGTATAGATATATAAAGAATATGCAATACGCGCGTAATATAACTAAAAATATAACATTCAATGAAGTCTTTAATATGCATAAGCTGAATCAACGGTATTATGAGTTATTTTCTACATACAATGTTGGTATAATCGTAAATTAAAAGAAACTTCATTGACGCTGCTTTTTGCACTGCCTTTTATTCTAAATATTGATTAAAATTTTTGCATAATGCAAGTATGATAAACGGTGACAAATATTAGTCAGATCATTGAATTATTTCTATGAATAAAGCTAGGCTCTAGTATATAAGCAGCAGGATGACGAGAGTGGCAAAACAGTTTAGTTTAAACTTTCAAAGGTTGTAAAGCGAAAGAGCTGAGGAATATAAGAACAGTATTTCTTGTAATAACGAAGTATTGTTTAAGTAAGTGTACATGTAACTGTGTTCAGTGAATTTCAAAACCATAAATATCCGACATATTTTCAAGTAAGTGTCATTTAAAACAGTTTTTTACTTTGTTATATACACTACGAAACAATATTTTGATTTTATACTTCTTTTCAATTTTGGATATAAATAAATCAATCTAACAATACTTTAATGTCTTTATGTTTATTTTTATATTTTAAGATTATTTTATATTCTTTTATATTAATTCACGTCGAATAGTTAGGAAATTTTTACTAAACTGTACAATAACGCAGAATAACTTTATATATAAATATTTTTCTTATGCGTTTTATAAACTCTATGCAGTATACTGAACCCTCCACCCAAATAGACCTTTTAAAGGTAAAAGGCTGGCAAGTATAAGGTCGTTTTTTACTGTAAGAATTAAAGATTGCTTTTATAACTTTTGATAACCTTAATGCAACAATAATTTTAAGAGTTTCTATCTATACGGTTATTTCATTGTTTTAAACAAAATTAATTACGTTTTTTATCCCTTTATAAGTTTGATTAAAAAATTACAAGACTAGATTTAAATTCTAAATTTATTTTATTTTGAACATTTAAAATAAAAATAAAATCTACGATTTTATAAAAATTAGTTATTTACAGTTTGTAAATAATATGTGTGTTTTTTTTAATAAAATTGCATTTTCAAAAGGAGTTTGTAAACGCATTTAATTTTACATTTTCTATGAAAAGGCAATTGTTTTGAATAATCAAAAGTGCTATAAGACAAAACATCAATAATACGCAATTTTGAAAAATTATATTTTTTTAGTATTTGGCCTATAACTTTGTAGTGGAATTTTTTCGGACAAAAAGGACTTCAGCAGCTTATTCTACAGTAAATTTTCCTTAAAAAAATCAAATAAAAAATTTTTTGATTTTTTTGAATTTTAACTCAGGCATAACCCCTTAAGGTTATCAAAAGTTATAAAAGCAATCTTTAATTCTTACAGAAAAAAACGACCTTATACTTGCCAGCCTTTTACCTTTAAAAGGTTTATTTGGGTGGAGGGGGGGTGCAGGAAGATTTCACAACTTTTAAATGGTATATAATACCTAAATTACAATGAATGATTAATATCAACTAAAGAAGTTATAAATTGAAAAAATCTTTAATTCTTACAGAAAAAAACGACCTTATACTTGCCAGCCTTTTACCTTTAAAAGGTTTATTTGGGGGCGGGGGAGGGGCGGGAAGATATCACTACTTTTAAATGGTATATAATACCTAAATTATAATGAATGGTTAGCATCAACTAAAGAAGTATAAATTTAAAAAATTAATGTTCATATGCTTATGTATTACTGCGATAATAATTATTTTTTGGACACTATCTGTACAGCAAATAGTTATTTTTGGATCATTATTATTCAAAAAGGAAATATCTATCTTTTCCACACCACCCTCGAGGTAAATAGAATGACGCGTTTTTTCCTTTATTATCACTAAATTTTGTGTTAAGTTCCATAATTATTTGTCTCGCAAATATACATCAAAAGAAGTCTGTACGTATTAAATTATTGTTCATAAATTAATTGATAATTGCTTTGTTGAAAGTATTTACTTTCAACAAAGCAAATACTAGTAGGATTTTAATATTTATACAAGTTTACATCATATCCTTCACAATTTAATCTATATACAATATTATAGTACTTACAGTGATAAAGAAGGCTGATTCATTAAAGTCTGATGCCATTTATCCATCGTTTCTTAATGTTAATATCATTGGATCACCTGTGCTAGAAAGAATAATGTAATTTTAAAACAAAGAATCAAGTTCTATTATCGTAAAGTTAAGTTAATTAAAGATAATTGAAATATACTTATCTGACAGAGTGAGATCCATTGATATAGTATTTTGATCATAATGTAATCTTTTTTATAAGTGCATTTTTCACTTGAAACTTTTTGCAGGTTCTAGATTAAACGTTATTGCACACATGTAGTATGAGTTTTAGGAATTTTTAACGCGATTTAAATAATATAATTTATGATAAACACTTGGAGATCCACGCGAAGGTTATAAACTAGCAGAAACGAACCATAGACTAATACTTCATGCACTGAGAAATAAAAGCAGTAATTTTTACAGCTGTAAGTACGAAAAAGTACAAGAAATTATAGTAATCTGTGCACAGACTGCCATAATGAGAATTATTACTACTATTATGCTGATATTCACTATTTTAATATCGAATATTACAAGTCGCTGTAGAAAAAATTACTATATTTCTCATAGTAAAAATTATTTGTATTAAAATTTACTATATAAAATGTTAAAAATTATTTGAGTTTAAGGTTATGAATACGTTCAATTTATATATTAGATCCAAAGTTTTATGCGTAAGAGTTCTGTTTAGGCGAGTGGTTAGCGCTCCTGACTGCAGTCCCTTAGGTCCAGGTTCGAATCCAGCCCAAGTCGAAAATTTTTAATTTGCATATTTCGATTTAATTCAATGAATAATCAATAAATAACGATAATACTCATAAAACAATAATGTTCTACAAAGTTAAAAACAGATAAACAAAAGATAAATAAATTTTTAAATTATTTGAACCAAAATAAAAATTACTATATTGGATTGTAAAAGTTAGTGTTTGGGAAGTCTGTGCATGATTTACTATAATTTCTTGTAACTTTTCGTACTGAAGGTTTGAAAAAGTAATGCCTATTTCTCTCAGTGTGGAGTTAACACAAACTAATACACATTGGAGTTACTGTTCTGTACATCATAGCTTCGTTATAGGGATCTCTATATCCCCATAATTTACTGCCAACCCTCTTTTTTACTATAATTATGTCTAACCTGAAGTACTAATCTACTGTTGGTTTCTGCTAGTTTATAACCTCCGCGTGGATCTCCGAGTTTATCACAAATTATATTATTCAAATTGCGTTAAAAACCCCTAAAACTCATACTACGCGTGTGCAATAATATTTAATCTAAAACCTACAATAAGTTTCAAGTGAAAAAATGCATTTACAGAAAAGATGGTATTAGGATCAAAATACTATCAATGGATTTCACTCTGTCAGATAAGTATCTTTTAATTACCTTCAAATAAATTAAATTTATGATAATAGAATATGATTCTTTGTTTTAAAATAAATTATTCTTTCTCTGTTAAAGGTGATCCGATGAACTTGGCTTAAAAGAAATTTATAAACAGCAGACTTAACTGATGAATCAGCCTTATTTATCACTGTAAGTAACATTTTTGAATAAGGAGTTTGATGCGCTGGTTAAATTAAATGAAATGAGTAATGTATGCTGTTATGTGACGATGCCGGACGACCAAATCGGCAACGTCGCATAACTCATAAGATATTAGAGAAGTGCACTAAGTATGCGCCTAACTGTTGCCAAGTCGGACAAAGACGAGCGATAGCGGTACTTCTCCTCCAGCCCTCGAAACGCTGACCAAGCGCTCCGCCCTCCCATGCGCCGCCGGACTTCACCCGAAGTTCACGGGTGCAAGAGAGAGCGAAGTAGCTAATGAAACGAAGAGAGGGATGGGGGAGAGGTAAGAACAATTAGTGGGAGAGAAAGTGACGCGCTCTCTCCCATGCATAATTGCGCGCCCTCCGGCAGAGCGTCTTGAGCCACCGAGCGGACTCGACGTGTTTCCTTCAAGTTACCTTTACGTAGATTTTCCTTTATTGTTCTCATAGAGGCCCGAGTGGCATTTGTTTAATTGTAATTGATTTAATTTGGATTTTTGGGTTAGTAAATAAACGCTCAATTCACAAACTATTTTCATCATTGTCTTGCGTACGGTCGACTTTATTTTACACTAACTCCAAGCGCCCCATCGCTCCTGGACGCCGCCGCTACTATATAAACTGCACATAAGTTGCGCTCGTATTTTCTACGCTAAAACGGACTATCTAGCCCAGCTGATCTATTCTGCAAAAACCAAGGTAAGAGCTCAAATAAATTTACTAATATATCGTGCGACAAATTAACACGTTGTTCGATTTCGCGGCAAGTTTCCGATCAAGCTGATTAATTGAAGCTTGGCTAAGCACGCCTGTGTGTTTCTCGTGTTGCGCGCTCCCCTATTTCTTGTTTTCGCGTCAAAACTTTGAGCGCGAACCTAACAGACCCGCTGCGTGGAGGCCCCGGAGGGATAGCCGCGAACGTCGAGAAAAGTGCCGCGAATAAAGTATAAAAGAAACGAGAAGATAAATCTAAAAATTGTGTGGTGAGAAAATTACGCGGGTAGCGTCAAGACGCGCTGGAACAAATTCGAACGCTCCGGAGCGCGCGCGCGCCCATTTTTGTGAGCGGCGTGGGCAGTGCGCACGGCACCAAAGCCACGCTCGGCGTCAGTGGCCGCCAGCAAAGTAACGCGCATCTTTTCGAACTTGAAGTTTCGCGTTCGTGTGCATTGAAGGTAATGCTAATTCAAATTTAAAGATAAGTGCAACAAACTTTGGCAAAATTTCATGAGAGATACACAATAATAATTTTTTTTTCTGGTGTTGTAATGCACGCGGTCGAGTAAACGAAATTTCGAATTGTTTGTTTCGAATTGTGGAAATTCGAACTGTTGAAAATATTTTTTTCTCGTGGCGTTTTGAAGACTCACGCCACAATTTAGGCACGAAATTTAGCAATAGACTAGCTCAGCCCCTTAGTAGAATAGAATTAATTGAATTTTGAGAATCTTCCCATCAAAAATTTCAGAATTGTTCTGTCCAAATAAAGAAAATTCACAAAGCGTTTTGATGATTCACGCTGTAAACAACTCACAGAATTAAACATTAAAATTATCAGAATCAGAATATTAAAATTCACAGTATTAAAATAAATAGAATATTACAATAAATCAGAATATTAAAATTCGGAATCAAAGAGTCAAAGAAAATTTTCGTAGTGATTTGCGCAAAAATAGTTTCCTTTATCAAAAATAAGTGCACTCTGATGAATGCTAAAAAATAATTTGTTGGTGCATGTTAAGTGAAAATTCTTGAAGGCGAAAGTAGCAAATTAATTTAATTTCTATTGCAATTAGCTGAAAATAACTCGTGGTTGAGTAAACACAAGAAGCGAATCACAAGCCAGTAATTTCAAACTAATAGCATAAGGGGGGCCCTTTCCCCTCAATCAAATTGTCGCAGATAGCATTAGGGACATGCAAGAATAGGGATACAAATAAATTGTCATTTTAATTTTATTTACAAAAAAATACCACCATTGAAATATTGTATAACTTATCGTGAAATAACTAACAAACTCAAGTCGTGTGACATAAGCACCAGGACTACGAGTTTTACATCAAACATTCCATTTTTATACATAGTGTGCATAACGAGCTGCCTCGTGAACGAGGATTTAAGTGCAGTCTCGTTGCACCAGGCTGTGTGACATGAGAACCAGAGCCTGGTCCGCATCCGTCACACAAACATACAAAATTTAGCCATACACGCATTTAAATATATATCTCTATTTGCACAAGCGTCAAACTAAACTTTAAATCTGTCAATTTTACACTTCACATAACACTTTCACACTATAAAAGCCGCAGAGTCACAACTTAAATTCAGTAATCGACAGTCAATACTTTTGCATTTCTAAATATTTATCACAACGACAAATTCATGTAATATAATTTCAACACATTTTTACTAAGTTGCATAATTTTCTTTAGAAAAAAGTAATTTTTGAGTCCCCACGACAAACTTGCAAAATAAAAAAGGAAACGCAAGTCCCAGCACTGCCACCTGAAGCCTGGTAACAAGAGCAGCTGCAGTGAATCTGAAAATAAAAGAAAAAGAATCAAGTAACCACAAAGCAAAGTCCTTCATGTAAGGTGCAAACTTTGCCAAAATTTAATAATAAAAAAATATTTATCTGATAAGCTCGCGTCGGTGAAATCCAAGTTGCTCCGACAACTCTGGTTACTGTTGAAAAAATTTGGTATCGCGAATTGAACGAAATACGATATTTAATTTCCTTTGCAGACTAAGTCTTTTGGTTACTTTGTAACCTCAAACGAGACTCTGTTTTCACGCCGTGTGCAGACGACACTTCTGAGTCAGCTGCACGCGCGTGAGAATTGGTCGACGTTTCGAGGCCAAGAAGTTGGCACGAGGCTTGACGTCGCACAAAGTTTTGCACTCGCTACACTATTACTATATTAGGCGGCGGCCATTTTGGCAGGAGCGACAACTGTGTCCCCTCCAAGGCGCGCCTATTTGAATTTTCAAACTCACACTCTGTTTACAAAAAAAATTAGTACACTCATGCATTGTTGAACTAACACTCACTATTCACTCAACTTTCAAAACAAATTTTTGTCAAACACAGTCGAATAAAGCAGAACTGTCTGAAAATTTTGCACGAAAAACTAATAACAACTCACTTTTATGAATGAACATGCAAATACAACCGAATAATCTCTTCGCGAATAATTAATCACTTTGTCAGAAAAAGGAAAACGATCACTGATTGCACACAAACTCACTTAAAATCATTAAACACAATCCGCAGCGATACTCATTGTCAATGTAACCAAACTTCTTGATTAGCTAATCACTCGTCTCTTTCAAAACACTGATTAAATGACGGCTCCGAGTTAAATACAGAGCCTTGCAATTAGCACAAAACCGGTAAAGTTCATCCATCTTAAACAGCAAGACACAAAAACCATTGCTTGGTTGAATCAATTCTTCACAGTAATATCTAGTGAAGCATTACAAATCTGCTTGACAATTGAAGTAACAAACACGTTTCACCAAACATTGCAAATTTATTTATTCATGAAAATTATGCACACTTCTGTCCAAAAGATCACCAATGTTTTTCGCATTTAAAACCATTGCTTGGTTAAATCAATGATTCAAACATAGTAACATCCAGTAAAGCGAAACACTTGCATGACACTCAAATCAATAAATACGTATCACTGAACATTGCAAATTCACAATCACAAGTTACACATGAAAACTGTGCATATTTCGGTCCACAAACTCACTAACACTTTTCACGTTACGTCAATTTCAAACTTGTGTTCAAATCATTTGCAAATTCTCGCATTTGTTAAACAAACTACAAGTAAATCACTCATAATGACGCTCAAGTCTGCATGTATCTCTTCAAGCACTGAATAAAACAAAGACCTGCTTTGCATAAAAATACGTAATTAAATTAACCTCATTAAAATTTTTCAAGTGCATGACTTTCACGGATAAACAAAGTTTTCAAATGGTAAACGATCACACTAAGTAAAACAAAATAGTCACTCACAAAGTCAACTAAAACACTTGCACATTTTGAAACATAATCAATTATTTTCACTGCGCAGTTCTCGTGGTTTCCTCTGAAAAGAAATGCGTGCACTGAATCCAAGGAAAAAATTCAATTTGACTCAAAAGTAAACCTTTAAACGCCGCATGCACAAACCAACACTATTAACACATTGCACTTGTTCATAATTTTCCTATAAAGTTTCAACAGCGGGAAACTTCTTTTTTTTCTTAAAAGAAAACATAACTGACTTCATGATCGCTCGTCGTCACTGGTCGAGGCTGGAGCAAACCAAGTTTGTAGATGAAACAAAGCTGAAACAAAAAAGTAAATACTAATTGAAACACAAAGCAACGTGTTCTAAAATAATTGCTTTAATAAATTAAACAATAAAGAAAAATACTCATCTGATGATTCGGACAGCCTCGCTGCAAATCTTCATGTGCAGTTTAATTTTTCAAGAGCCACATTGGTGAAAAACAAACCACATCACTTAATAAAACATTTCCGCGCGAGTTTACTGAGTATGGGTTTCGCGCACTTCTGAACACTTTTCACGGTTTTCTAGTGCAGAAAAAACTTGTATTTTCACGGCCGACACGCGCGCGAGGTTAAACGTAGGAAGATACGACTGCATCATATAGGTATACAAAACTGCAGCCAGCGCCGCGCTCGATACTATCGATCGATACGTGAACTCGAACGTCGGTAACAAGGTGCTTCTACACCAGCCCGAACGCGTAACACAAAATCGATCGTCTTCGAGAACACGAACAATTACACACATTGTGCATCAAGGCTTAACGCTTGTTGATGTGCCTTTAAGAGCACTTTTCAATTATTTTTGCACATAAACCACAAAATATGTTATTTATTAATTAATATTCGATCACTATTATTAAAATTAAGTTAAATTATCTTAAACAAACAACAAATTTTTCTCAATAATTAATATAAGATGATATAAGCACTACATTATTAAGTAATATATAAGAGATATATTACTAAATAAATAAGATTTACAGTAACACTAGTGACATAAATTAATTTAAGGCGTTTAACCAATTATTTTTTTAACAAACAATTTAGATAATAACACTATTTCCACAAATCAAAGCAATAATCAATATCTAACCACAAAGGCTAATTAACAATTATTAATAATAAATTGATAATAAATAATTATTACAAATAAAGTTTTTGTTTTTTTCTCTCTTTTCTGTTAAACTGATTACCACAATTTAACTTAAAAATTTTTTTTTCTCAAAAGTTTTCTTCACAATCTACAAACACTTTTCAAAATTTTTTTTGCAAATAGAATTGAAAAACCTACAAACTCTACATCGTCACGCACCATCATTTAAATAAATTACATAGAATAAATATTGCAACAACATAGCAAATACAACTTTAGTCACATTAAATTGTTAATAACTGATCATACTACTTCTTCGGTTCCAGCAAAGTCAATAAAATTTAATTTCAAATTTTTTTTAGCCCACATTTTATGAAAATTACCCTCTGCACTCAGTCGAAGGACATAATTTATCTTTCTATCAAATCTTCCAAACAGAAAACTTAGTTATTTTCAACAAAATTTTTTTTAGCAAATTATAAAAAAAAATTTACAACATAAGCTTTGAATTATTTATAAAACACTAACATAAACCAAATTTCAATTTGAAAGCCTAGCCTAGGCACAAACATTTTGTTTGACGCGCAACAATATTTCAGTTAATAAACATACTAACATTATAAATAACAACTGCGAATTACCCTTTTATTTTATTTACAATATTTAAACTTTAGTTTTCTCAATACATATACCCCTTTTGTTGCTTTAATATACAAACAAAATTTTTTTTTCCTCCCTCGAAAATTCATGTCACATCCTTTCACCAAATAGCAAGTCGATAACAAAATTAAAATCACTCCTCTTTAGAATCACAAACGCCCCGGTTAGCGGTTCACAATTCTCTCGTCTTAATAAATTCAATTTTGTTTCGAAATCCAAATTTCTCTCGAATTTTGTCCACCATCTTCTCGATTTCATTTCCATCGTTTATTTCGATAGCTTTGAATTACGTTTATAATCAATAAGAATTCCATCATTTTGACATCGTCGAACAATATTAAGCGAAACTGTATAAAGCATATTCATAAAATAGTAAATTTACACATTTAGACTAGATAATTTAAAATTGAAAATAGAATCTCTACAAATAGAGCAACAAACAACAACGAAGATCATCAATATGACGGGCACATCGTTCAATGAAACTACAGAAGCCTCAGCACATTTAATAACATCAATGGCTGAAAGCTTCACATTAATGAATTGCATCAATGGAATACCAACATTTGATGGCAAATATCACGCACTAAGGACCTACATTCAGGATCTACGAAATGCTCACGAACTGGTACCGCCAAACTTGCGTCCACAATTCATGAGAAATGTTCTACAGAAATTAACTGGTGCTGCGAGAAAAAGCATCAACAACAAGAAAGTTGATGGCATCGACGACTTAATCAAACACCTTAAACAGCGTTTTGTCCAGGAAAAGACTACAAGTACTTCAGCCACAAATTGAAGGACCTAAGAATGAGACAAAAGGACAATGTCGGTGACTTTTACGACGAAATCTGTGTACTACTAAGCAGCGCTCGAAACGCCCTTAAAGAGGAAAAAGGAGAAGAAAACATAGCTCTACTAATATCACCATTAGAAGATGAAGCAGTAGACATTTTTATACGAGGATTACCACCAGCACTGTCTATTGCAGTCGATGCCACGAAACCAAAAACAATCAAAGAAGCCTATGAAGAAGCTGTGCGTCTAGAGGTACGGATGGATGCCAACATAATCCCAGACACAAGGCCTTACAATGGCAGAAAAAATAATTATTACAACAACTATCAACACAACAATGATTATCAACAAAATGCATATAATAACCACTATGCACCGAGAAATTCTGGATACGTCGGATACATAGAAAATAAACCACCAGAAAATCCAGCAGAAAATCAACAATATTTATACAATAATGATCAACACAATAGACAACAAAATTACCAACGTCCACAATATAATAATCAGAATCAACAAGGCTATTATAGAAACAATCAAAATTATAGAGGAAATTATCAAAGAAGATATCAGAATAACCAAAATACAAATTGGAGAAATAATAATGGGCAGCAAAAGCAATTGTTCAACCCACAAAATGGTCAATTTAACAACTACTATAATAATAGACCTGATCAACGAGAAAATTGGAGAGTTCAACCAAATAATCAAAACCAAGGTAACAATAATTTAAACTACCATGGGGCTCGTTACGATCCCCAGGTAGCGAGCCAAAATCAGAATCAACAGTACCCGAGAAACCAGCAAGGACATCAACAGAATTATCGCAACAACCAATGGAGACAGAATTACCAAAATCCAAATCAACAGCAGAATCCTCAACAGAACAACGATCAGCAACAGTATCATCAGCAAATGCAACAGATGAACCAAAACAAGCAACAGACGCAGCAACAAACGTCACAGCAGCCAGCTGCAATAATGAAGATACAAGTGGAAATCA